>CM065925.1:29380699-29593199 GCA_033439105.1 Magallana nippona | reverse complement strand
GCATCCTCAGGTAGGGAAAATTCAAATTATTCAGATTATGATCCCTGTGGGTAGGGTGGGGCCACAATTTGAGGGGGGGGGGGGGTGTCAAATTATTACATAGGAATATATAGAGAAAAACTTTCTAAACACAAATTGTCTAGAAAAGCTTAAGTCAGTTCAGTCTTCAAATAGTCTAGATTAAATTTGTCAAAATCATATTCTTCAGGAGTAGGGTTGGGCCACATGGGGGGGGGGGGGGGGGGGGGGGGGGTGTTCCAATTTTTCAAAGGAAAACATTTAAATTGTTCACAAAAATTCAAATGGTTTTTATATATGGATTTACTTATATGCAAGCATTTTTACATATTGTTGATTCTTTAAAATTGTTTAGACTCTGGCCCCTGGACAATTCTTGGACCTCAAAAGGGGTTCAAAGTTTGATGTAGGTTTGTAGTCCATATATAAACAGTTGTTTAGGTCTGATCATCTTCTCGAAAACTGCAATGCTTAATATGTGATATGACTGTAAAATCATCCTGTTACTAAAGGGGTCAATGATAAACATGAGAATATGCAGGGGAATTTTTTTTTTATAAAGGATCTATTATACGACATTGTTCAGATATTTTGTATATGACTCTATAAAGCTGATTTTATTATGTCTGTTGTTGCTCAGGTGAGCGATGTGGCCCATGGGCCTCTTTTTATACGATACGAAAGTTGCACGCTTCTCATGTAGTAGTGCGTTTCAGGGTCTGTATTATATGATATTGTATTATATAAAATATTATTGTATCACATGATTCTTCCATAATATTTTGTAGTATCTAAGAAAACACTTATCTTGTATTAATGGCAAAACTAGTATTATATACATGTAATTAAACAATTTTGTCTACTTCATACTTGCCAAGACACCATGCAATCATTCTTTTACACATTTTAGTATAACATTGCATGGTTAATGTCATGTCATGCATTATTTTGTTCCCATGCAGAGAACAAGATTTGTGTAAGAAACCATTGCTTCTGATATTTCAGTGATGTATATTATTCATGATTAAGATTTTTAAAATCTTATAAGATTTTGGACTTTGTAGATGGAGAAACTGGATCATTCGAGGAATATTTACATGGCTGATGATTTTTGGTTTCTTCTTTCTGGTGTATCTTGGCCCTCTTGCTTTGGTATTAACAGTAAGTAAAAGAAAGCAAAGTGTTTTAAGAAGTCAAATATTTGCCAATTTTCCCTTTTTATCTCACCTAAATCTATTATATCATCATATTAATTATTAAGGTCAGAGTGACCTACTACATGTATTTTATAAGTATGTATTGTCAAATCTCTAACTTTGGTAATACTTGTATTAGGGTTATGATCATCAATCTTTTCAGTTGGTGCATTTTAAAACCTCATTACATCTTTATTCAAAAGTAGGTCACAGGAACACATTTTCTACTTTTATCATTATTCATTTTTTTATTCTGTTATCATTGATATGTTGAGGCCTAGGATAATATTACATAATGTTAACTCTACCGCTTTATGCTAAAGTCTACTGCTTTTTAACTCTGTCTCCCACCTATATCCTATATTCGAAAATCTATCACTTTTATCCAAATCTGTTTTGTTGTTTTGATAGTCATTTTGTATGCCATTGTGTTCAGAAAATTTGATCAAGTTTAAGATAAGTGTGTGACTTAAATCTGGGGCTAGAAATGCTTTTTAGCTCACAGAGACAAAGTTGTGGGAAGGTTGTATACCCCCAGTGTCAGTATTGAGACCTGTTTAAAGTTTATGGAGCAGGTCCTGTGTCTAAATTAGTAGGAATGGTTTGCATGGTGGAAAAAATACTGTCCTGACTATCTTTCATGGTTCATTTAACTTTAGATATGAGACATTCAGGCTAGCTTCAGATACAGGGACCCATTATGAAGGATGCTAAGAAAACCATGTCCTACTTCACTCAAACTTGCTTGATAGATATGATTATTGATATATGATTCCTATGATATGATATTTTATCATAGAATATGTTGTTTTCCCTCAGTCTGAAATGTCACACTTTCATTGGTTTAAACATGGCACGTGACTGCCTCATATATCTTTATGTAGGTTTGGTGAGAATATTAGGCGATATGGCCGTCATTGGTTTGCCGCTTCGCCTACTCATCTCGATATTTCATATTATTTAACACAGAAACCGTGTTCTGTAAGTTCTTAAAATATTTAGAGTAGTTGCCCTTTGGAATTATTTTTAAATTAGAGTAGTTGCCCTTTGAATTGATGTCACATTGTTGTGTCTGGAGCAGAATAAAATGGCTGCGTCGAGATTTGCTCAAATCTCTGCAGAGGGAAGGGGGAAAACGAAATTGAATAGCAACAAAATATTGTAAGTAAACATGGTTGAAGGGAAGAATTTCAAAGTGTTTTTGAAAGGTGAGATTGATAATTTTGAAGAATTTAAATTAGACGAGATTTTAGGCAACTTGTACATGGGTTTGCATAGATCATCACTTTTTGTGAATAAATGTTTCACTTGATATTCCTCGGGAAAACAAAACATTTATTAGATTTGTTACTGACTGACTAGAGAAATATACAATATTTTGATAAAAATCAGCTACTATGATTATCATATGATATGATCAAGGTGGCCTCATAAAGGTGATGCCTGTCTCAGTGAGCTCTGTAATCTTTTATTACCTATGTTTTATTTTATTTTCAGATATTTGCAATACAGATCAAGTGTTTTCATGAGATCATTACCATTGGATACACTGTGTACAAATCTTATGATCTACCTTGGTTTAGAACACTGAGCTGGTACTTTCTATTTACATCAAACTATTTTTTCTATGGAGAGAGTCTCATTGAATACTTTGGAGTTTTGCTGCATAGAATGGTAATTATTAATTTTATATGCTATGGGATATAGTCAGCCCAATCGCACTGCCTTCCCACATAGCCAAAATTGTACATTTTATTAAATACATAATTGTACAGATGACTCGTAAGGGAAGGGGAGAGTGTCTGAGATCAAAATTTATTACAGATGACCCATGGATTGTTTTAGATTACCATTGGTGAAGTGCTATGAAAGTCTGACAATGCAATGTTTTTTATACACACACACACACACACACACACACACACACACACACACAGTATATTTACTAGGTCTTTTGAATATTTTAAGTCACCTGAGTAACTATGTATATCTATAACTTTTTTCTTTAATTTTCCAAGCCCTCTACAATTTAGTGATAACATGTAAAAAGACTTTATAGCATAAATTCATAAAAATGTTTTTGACAGATACTGAACATATTTATAGCTGGTCATAGGCACATATTCATTCAGATTTATATAAAAATAGAGATTTGTTGCTATTTTCTAATGATGTTTACACTCTTAAAATCTGGATTGTCAATTATAGGTGAGAATTTGATAAATACCTTATTTTCCAGAAAATGCCCTCATATTGATGTAAATAAGACTGAGTAAGCCCCATGGGCCTTATTTTAAAAGAAATATTAAAAGTAGATATGTAGAAATGTATGTTGTACATGCCAGTAACTTTCAAAAACTACAGTGGTCGATAATTGACATTTGAATTTTATTTAATAGGAATTCCTTCGGTACTTGGTATCCTACCATAGGTTCATATCGTTTTCCCTATACATAGCAGGATTTGTGGGATTTGTATTTAGTCTGGTGAAGAAACACTATGTGAAACAGTTTACACTGGTAAGAGAATTTGATAGTTTTACTATTTCATGCAGTTAAGCAATATGCTTTCCTCAGACAAGTTTTCAGTAGGGCTGTCATGGTTCCGAAATTTTTCAGGTCAGGTTGTAAATTTTTTCGATTCGGTTTCAAGTTTTTCACTTCGGGTCTACTTAAAATAAAATATTCATTATTTAAACTTCAAAAGTTTATTTTTTCCTCTGTCTTCACCTTTTAATTTCAAATTACATTTGATGATTTTTAAGTTTTATTTAGAAACTTTATTTATAGAATAATTTCACAACAGATAACTTAAACATATTTAAAGTGATATATACTACAAAGGATTATTAAATTATTTTATAGTAAACTTCCATTTTCATTATGAAGTTCGTTTTTAGCTCACGGTGACACCTGAGCTGAAAGCTCAAGTGAGCTTTTCTGATCACATTTTGTCTGTTGTCCATCTGTCTGTCCGTCTGTAAACTTTTCACATTTTCAACTTCTTCTCTAAAGCCACTTGGCCCATTTCAACCAAATTTGGCTCAAAGCATCCCTATGGAAAGTTGAATATAAATTACAGAAATGAAAGGCCAGATTTCATTCAAAATGGAGAAAACCTAAAAACTTTAAAAAAAGGGGGGTGCATTTTTAAAAATCTTCTTCTCAAGAACAACAGAGTCAAATTCAACATAATTTAGCATAAATAATCCTTATGGAAAGGGAAATATAAATTGCAAAATTTAAGGGCTAATTCGGTTCCAAATTTGAGTTATTACGAAAATAATAATAAAGAGGGAAAGAGGGGGAAATCAGCTTATAACTTCGAGTTCTGTATTCCATATCTCGAAAACGAAGTTCTTTGTTTGAAGCAGTCATATTGGAAGCATGATAAACGGGTAAATCTGACAAAGATAATTTTGTTTGTTGTGCAACAGTTTGCTTGCAAAAGGAATCTTTGAAACATGTCAGATATATCGGTGCCAATTTTGTGAAGTAAATTGAGGTTAAATATTTCAATGCGTTGTCATTTTCACTTGTGACAGTGGTTTTAGCTCGTTTTGATTTTTGTTTCATTTTCATTAATTATGCTTTTTAATTTGGGGAACTATCACCTGTATTTTGGAATATTATGTATCAAATCAAACATAGACTTCGGTTAATCAGACAGCTGATTGTTTACCTGCGCGAAATGAGCAAAATCTGATGCAATAACAACATACTAAAATTTGGTACGATCTCTGCGTAATGGTTGATTAATGCAATGTGTTTTGTTAAGATGCTTAGTATTTTCAGTCTAAACAGAGATTATTTTCACTGATGGAAATATGTAGGTATATAAATGATTCATTTTGAAAAATAGATTGTACTCTTCTTTGTTTTAGTGCATTTTTCCTCTGTTTCGATTGTTTACAATTTTCTATTTACTAACCGTATTTGAGTGTCAAGCTTTGAGTTATAAGCAAGATATAGCACTTTGCTCACAATTCTATGTTTGTACAAAGAGCTGAGGCCATGCTTTAGTTCGTTTACATCTTAAATGCTGAATAGGAAATACCAAGTATAAAAATCTGAAGTTGAATGTAATAGATTCATGTGAACAAAAACATGCTTCAAATCTAGCAAAATTATGAGCTCTGTATCTTGCTTATGATTTTATGATTTTACGATTGATGCTTTTTTAGGCAATGACATCATTAGATCATTCCTAATAAGCTGACAAACTTTCATACATCCAGTAACCTGGAGCAACCACAATTCATCGCAACATCATTTTAACGGGACTCCTTGCTCCAATGTTTTAAACAGCTTACATGCAAACAGAAAACATGAGTTCTTTTAATTTTAATATGGCAACATTTACATATTCTCTCCATTCATGATTTTTTGTGAAAAAATTGAATTATTTTAGGAATGGCAATCTCCAACTGTTTACTCGGTCGGAATGATAGTAACCGGTTACAAAATCAGCAATCGATTAGTTGTATAAATTTTTAAAAAATGTATATTTTAATGCAAGTTCAAAATAAATTAGATTAATTTTTAATCGTTCAGGACTATTATCTAATTAAGTTAAATTGGAGACTGATAAGACCCCATGGCTTGTGGAGGAAAATTGATCAGTATGTGTTAATTATAATGACTGTTAAAACAACATGTCACTGCCTTGTCTGCTCAGCTTAATGATAATACTAATATCACTGTTAAGTATATTACAATCTACGTACAATGTGTTTATTTTACGTTAACACGACATCAATTTTTTGCATAAAAAACGCAATTGTCTAAAGCGGGCACATAAATGTTACTACGGTCCAAAAGGATAATAATTTCAAACGGAGATCTAATATTTTTCATGGGCAGACTTTCTTTTGAAAAGTCAAACTGACGAAGAAATTGCTACATGTGGTCAGTAAAACTATTTCATGTTTGTTTGCTCATTGTTTAAGATTTCTTTTCGAAAAATTATAATGAAATATAATTTTATGCCCCCCTTCAAAGAAGGGAGGGCATAATGTTATGCTGCTGTCTGTCTGTCGGTCCATCATCAGTTTCCGTTCATTTTCTTTGTAGAGGTTGCACCTACTGAAATGGAATTTGGTATACAGATTTCATAAGAATATCTTTGTCAAATTCGATTTTGAGTACCATAGAGCAATTTTTGACAGAGTTATGCCCCTTGGACTTCGAAAAATTCCAATTATTTGCAGTTCCATTCATTTTCTTCGTAGAGGTTGCACCTACTGAAAAAAATTTGGTATACAGATTAATCATAAGAATATCAAGGTCAAGTTTGATTTTCGGTACTATTGAGCAATGTTTGACAGAGTTATGCCCCTTGGACTTCGAAAAATTCCAATTGTTTGCAATTTCCATTCATTTTCTTCACCGGGGGGGGGGGGGGGGATAAGTGTTTCACAAACATCTCTTTTAATATTATAATTTGATTAATACATAAATGGAATAATCCTATTCCATGGGGTTTTCTATCTGTTAGGTTTTGTATGGTCGGTACTGTATTAGATCATAAAAGGAAATGTAAATTCATTGAAATCATGGGTTTGATGCTATACTATGTAAAGTGTCAAGTTTACTTATTATCATGAAATATATTAGATCATTGAGTTAAAAAAAGTGTGCATGAATAAGGTTAGTATGTACAAGATCTGCTATATATCACTTGTTAAAACACACAATATGTTCATATATGTCCCATAAGCTGAACACCACTCTTAAATAGGCACTGTCCGCCATATTTCTCTTTCATTACTGAAGTCCCTATATAAGGCGCAGACCTTCAAACAGTTTGAAGTCCTTCACTGAGGTCTCACCTGTGTGGACGTACATCTTGCCTCGCCGTGTTACTCGGTCACGACGAAATTCTCAAATTTTATGCACTTTTTTCAAGCCAGAAGAATATTAACATCAAATAAATTGGTAGATGAATTATTTACAAACAGAATATGCACATAGAATAAGAAATAAATGCATAAAATCCAAAGACCACGAAAGGAATTCTACACGTCGACCATGAGTTTCAGGTGTGCAATAGGGTGTAACGAAATTGAAGGGTTTATATACCAGATACCTGTGTGGCGGTGCCTATTTATGAGTTTATGAGTGTTCAGCTTTAAGATAATCCCACACCTATCATAACTTGAAGCAAAATGTATATGACATTATAGCAATGCCCTATTTCTAATGGATTTGATTTCTCTGCCTTTAATGTCAGGCATCCATTTTCAGGTCACCTGAGTCATGAAAATGTATTAAATCTTTGAAAATCTTCTTCTTTGCTCTCTTACATACATGTGTACATGTGGTGGGAAAGTGGGAAGAATTGTTTAAATCTAGGAGTGAGAAAAACTAAATGCATGGTTATGATGTCTATGAAGTTCTCAACCTAAATTGTGAAATTCATGGTCCCTGGTACAGGGCATAGGGTGAGGCCAATATGGCCACATAGTGAAAATGTACTGATTTAATAATATTTAATAATATCTTCTACACTATCACAGTCGTGGGAGATAAAGTCAATCATTGTTATTTTGTTCATAATGTCCTGATGTTAAGTTGTGAAAATCACTGCCCAGGCCATGGGGCAAAAGTTGAGACTTTTTATGGGGAGGATGGGATAAATATGTCCATATATTGAACATGTATTTTTACTTAAGGTATTTGCTGTGTGTCTTCCAATAACAATTTTAACTTCATCTTGAAAATTATATGGTAAATTGTTACTTGGCAATATTTAAATTAAATATGTGTTCTATCTTAGGAAATCTATTTTAATATCCTGTGCATTGTATACTTGTAGAAATAAGCTGTATGCATTTTGTGTGCATTATAAATGAAACTGTGAATATTATAAAAGATTGACCATTAAAAGCCTGCAGGTCTCTTAATACCAAACGTTTTTACAATTTTTGGATCTGGATCTAAGGTATAGATAATCCGATTAAGATTCCTCCAACTCTTGACCCCCCCCCCCCCCCCCCCCCCCCCCCATTTTCTTGATTGAATGTTGTTCAAACATCAAATAATAAAAGCACTGTAACAGTTAGAGGAGTCTCAGATTAGGGTTTAGACCTCAAAATGAAGCATAAAATAAAAACATGAGACTCTCTGATATGTCAATCTAAGGGCGATGGTACTCAGGTGACCGTCAAGGCCTATGGGCCTCTTTAGTTTTATCATCTAACTTCTACTAAATCTTGCTCTAATCATTAATTTTTTAATTGCAGTTTGGATGGACCCATGTAACTCTGTTAATCATTGTCACTCAATCACATTTGATAATTCACAACGTTTTTGAAGGATTAATTTGGTAAGTAAATATTTAATTTAACACATAACACTTGTTGAACAAAAGTTGTCATACTCTGGTCCCAGTTGTGAAGAGCCTTTGTTGGTTTTGTCTTTGGAATAGATTACCTTAATATGAATTTGTTAAAGTAAGAGAAAATATTTTGATCAAAGATTTTTATTTAAGGTGGTATGGGACACCTCCATGTTGTGATGTATTGTTTATCGAAATAAACAATATAATGAAGTGTAATTATACAGTAGTAGTTTCTTTCCCAGTATTGTCGGCTAACAGCATGGCACAGTGGGTTAGAGGATTTACTACGAATCTGTAAGTCATGACTTCGAATTCCGCTGGGGTTTTTACAATTTTTACCTCTCCAAATATTTTTAAAAGCTATTTTTTGGTTTAATATTGTAAAATTGGAAAATTCTAAACTGGTGAAAGTATTCTAATTATAATGTACTTTAATCAACATGTCCCATACCACCTTTAAAGCGTTTCGGGGGAACTGTTATGTTTATGATCAGCCCGCCAGTCTTGCTTTTTGTAAAACTTTGTAGGTAAGAAGGACACCAATCTAATTAAAATTAGACGTCTGTGATATGCTATACAACATTTCATACTGGTTATCTCAGTTATATACAGTATATACCAGTATTACCTGCAGAGTTGACTCGATCTATAAACTATTCAAATGAATTTACTAGCAATGAAATTTGAGTCACAATCAAGGCTTATATAGGTATTGCCTGCTGCCGAATCCAATTACAGTCAAAACTGTTTTAAGAGGCCACCTTTGGGGCAACTTTGAAAGTGGCCACTTAAGACAGGTGACCTCTTATTCCAGTCCGTCTTCCAAAATTCATTCAAACAATACATATGTAGTGACTGAATTCATCCATATTTTATCCTATGACTTATAATAATGATTTTCCTAAACAATTTTTTTCAAGAAGACTCTATATATATTTTGATTATTACATATGTATATCTTATTAACAACAAAAATTGGAAACAAAGTAAAAAATAAAAATCAATTTAAAATACCGTATTTTTCGGACGATACGACGATATTTTTTTTCTCTGAAGCAGAACACCCGACTTATCGTCCAGATCGACTTGTCTAAGGCTCGAGTTCGGAAAATTTTCCAAAAATAGCATTAAAAATCTTGGTTTTAATCATTTAAAATTGGTTGTGTGATTGGATATTACCTTGTTGAAATCTTTGTTCATCTTTATTTATTGTCGTTTTCACTCATTTGTTAACATTAGTATACATAATGATACCAGTAATTTAAAAAAATGGTCCATTTCTTTAATCAATTAAAAGTTTTACCGTTCCGTAATTTTAAACACATCGTCACATGGTATCCATATATTATTAGTGGGAAGATAACATTGCGCAGTAAAATTGAAACCAAATTCGAATGGAACAAATTATTGCGGTAAGTCCCGGGAATGTTTAATTATAAGAGATATTTAATTACATATTACTAAATGTGTGTAAGTTGTATTAGTGTTCATCTTTTAATTGATAATTATCCTAGGTATTTTTGCATTTATTCACGGTAGGCTGACACCGATTGTGTTATTAATCATGCCCTACGGCTGAGATCTATGTGTTCACTCATGGTTTTGAGAGAATAAATGAATTGAATTGACTCTCTGTGTATATAAAGCGTACCGTTATACGGGTGTTTATATTTCACTGATTAATTATAGTCCAATTCTTTGATTGTTGTTAAATAAACATTGTAAAGAAACGTATGTATGTCGTATATCGTCATTATCAAGTCGTACAAATGATCGATCTATTTTTAACAGTGTCTAAGTAAAGCAGTAATATTTAATTGCATAACTGGACACAAAGTAAAGAAGTAAAATCGAATCAAAATAATTGCTAATCTTCCTGCACTTGAGATCCCCCTTTGAAGTCCGACACGAGACAGGTGCATGCTTCTGACACCGGAAATTGTTAAACAAACATTGACCACGCGCCGAGTCAACAGGTGGCTGGTTACGTAATGGCGAATACACTGGCGATAACTTGTTTGATGCAAGGAATAGTGGTCAGAGTGGATAAATATTTTAATACATTGAATTAAATATTTTTGACAACGTAAGTTTAGTTTACACTGTTACAACTTGTATAACACGCGATGTCGGGAATTGCATGCAAGCAATTTTAGAGATGTTGTATTTAAAGATACCATGCATAATTATAAACGTAATTGTTTAAATGTTAATCATTAATAATAATTGGTAGCAATATCGGGGATATCCTTTGCATCATACACTGATTATGTTACCTGCAGTTTGATACGCCATTTTGAAGCGATTAGATCGACGTATCGTTCGAATCGACATATCTAAGGATTTTTTTTAATTTTTGGCTTAAAATGATCAATTCGACGTGTAGTCCACATCGACGAGTCGTCCGTAAAATACGGTACTGTATTTTGTTTTTTATCAAAATCGTTTATGCCGATATCGTTGTGTGGAATAACACAAGTTGTGTACGTTTAAGTCAACATAAAATACTTTCATGATTACCGTATTTTGCCAAATATGATGCATTATACTTTATTTTCTAGACTATTTCTATGTGAGAAAGGGGTGCGTAATATATACCACAATGGAATTTTGCTTCCAGGTGAAGCATGGGCTGTCATACTGGGAAAACCTTTTATAGTTGAAACATACGTACATTTCTGTTTGTTTAACGCAATATTTAAACCTATTGTAATCTTTGTTAAAGCGTTTAATTGCAGAAAACGATTTATTTATAATCTGTTGATAGATAATAAAATCATTTAAAAATTGCAATTTATACTCAATTCGATCTATTTATTCATTCCTCATTAAGATGTGTATTTTACCATCTTCGTGTATGCCGCCATTACAGATGTTATAAATGGATATACATGTATATGCATAATTCGGGCCTCATTATGTTAGTGCACTTCCTTATCGTAATCATAGTGGTTTTAAAAGTATTTTAAGAATTATTAGTATTTTGATTGAATACAAGTAATTTTAGAAACTCACTGAAGATTTGATAGCTTATCTTTTTAACACCTCTGCGGCCCTATCGAAGCCATTGTTGTGAACACGTGCGTCTGTCACTTATCATCTCGGACATCACCTTGGGGCAATAAAATTATCAAAACATCCATAATGACCTGTATACCCCTGTTGTCTGCGATAGGTAACCATATTGAGCAGTTCAAAGATAATTATGATGATTAATAAAATATTGAAATATCATGACAGAATTGTGATCAAGTGGCCGTTGAATAAAGTGTTAATAATAATGATTTGACTGGCCGCTGGCCACGTTACACAAGTGGCCGCTCATTCCAGGACAAATATATAAGAAAAATCATCCAGGGGAAATAAAACTGGCCGCTGGTCAAGAGTGGCCATTGATTTCGGGTGGCCGCCAAAATATTTTATTTGCATAACAAAATATGTTCAAATCAAATCAATCATTTTCAATAAATCAATTAATTTCAATGTGCAATCATCCCCTGAGATTAAATGTTAAAATAGAAAATGTTAGTTTAAGTTAATAAGAATACCATTTATCATTTGAAGATTATTTTTTTAAAAAATCTAATTTTACACATATTATCAACATTTAAAGAAAATAAAATTTAAATATACCAAAAATTAGGCATAAACACGAAACACAAAGTGGGAAGAATATAGTTCAAATCTAGGAGTGTCTTAATTTAGACATTCGTCTGCTCTGCTGGACTGCATGGACTGGAAAGAGGAATTTAAAAGTCACTCAAGCAAGTAGAAAAGCATATTATAGGAGTAAATAAATAGCAGAAAATTTTAATGAGAGTCACTCTCGATAACTCAAACTTCAGGGGACTTTGATTCAACTTTTCGAGAGATCAAAAGTTTTTAAAAATCCAGAATTTTTAGTTCTGATCATTTTGGTTCAAAAATTATAGTAACCTGAAGTTTACATTCATAACATCATCGTCTAGGCAACCTCCATTTTTGGAGGATAGATTTTATCCTCCAAAATTGGAGGATAGCTGCTTGCGTCCCCTTGTGGATTTTTTCAAATGAAGGGCAATTAACTCTGTTTATACAAAAGGAGACTAGTTAACTATGACATTAAATGTTATTATGAAAAAATTTAAAAATCACATTATTTAGCTGTCTTTAATTATAATCTCTGATAATATTTAATATTTATATTCAGTGTATATTTCCCCTTATGTTTGCAATGGAAATCTGCATGCACGTTCAATTTCCTATAAGCACACTTAGCCTTGTCACGGCCCACCAGCCAAAGGAAACGTCATCATGCGTTTTGAATATAGTTTTTAGCATCTGATCATTGAATTGTCTAGTTTCATTCAAATTTTCAGCTACTTTACTACCTTTCAACAAATACTGAAATTAGTTTTGAGTAGATAGAGAACTTTTTATAGCTAGTCATGTTTTAACTATTTCATGTTTACTCAATCACATAGAATATTTCAAATTAAGATTTGGTTAACGATTTCACAAGTGATCATTTACAAATTAATTATCAAGCCTTTGAAGAAACCAAAATGGTAGTGTCACTTATGTAATCAACCAATTAACACCACCATGCTAGTCCCAGGCGTTCACTGCTGCTGTCTAGATAATGTCCATGTGGAGCTATAATTATATATCGTAATCCGTCGAATATAATACGCAGTTGTGTATAATGCGCACCCCCCACTTTGGGCCTGAAATTTCGTGAAGAAACGTAGTTCTGGTGTATAATACGCACAAAGACTTTTGACCAAAAGTGGCAAAGCGTCAGGGGAAAGTGTACGAGGAAATTGCTTGTATTGAAAATTTTACATTCAGTGACCATGGTGACGATGTAATGTTTCTTATGCAGAATTTTAAAAAGTCTTGACTTTCTGCAAAGCGGTAATCTTCAAACAACTCAAAGGAGTGACCGATCATGACAAGAGGGTATTCACTTCTTTGCTATAAGGTTACTGTATGTCCGAGCTTAGTGACAAGTGCATGTTTGTACAACAATGGCTTCGATAGGGCCTCAAAGGTGTTAAAAAATAATGCTGAAACAAATCTTTAAGATAATTTGTTCTTGTTTTATTTTGATGAATAGTAGTTAATTGTGTGTTTTAAAATGCTTATTAACCATGTTAACTACTAAAAACATGTGGTAGGCTAACTCAATCAGGCCCAGAATTGGGATCTATTGCACAGATCTATTAAAAACATTGGTAATGGCGGCGTACATGGAGATGGCGAATGCACAGCTCGGATTGCTGAATAAACAGTTTGAATTAATTTTGGTCATTTTAATACAATTTATCTATCAACGGAATAAGATCAATCATTTCTGCAAATCAAACAAATTATAATTTCACCTGTTTAAGAAATGCTGTAAACAAACAGAAGTAGCGTTTCCATATAAAGGCTATGTACTGAACTACGATAGACATTGTTTTACCTGTTGAAAAAAGTGTCAAAACTCTATTGGGATGTATAATATGCAACCCTTTCTCACAAAGAAATTTTCTAGAAAAAAATGTGTATTACATTTGGCGGATTATGGTACGCTTGATCAGTCACATTGTACACAGCCACCACTTAGAGTTATCAAGAGTGAAAAACAATGAAATATGTATAACGGGATCCAGGTTTCACTTTGAGAGATCAAGAACTGCAAGATAACGGAGTTTGAGAGATCAAGAGTAAACTTTTTTTATTATATAAAGAAAAAAATTGTGATTTCACTTCGAGAGTTCAAGAACTTCAAGAGAGATAAGTTCGAGCCATTGAGTGTCACCTGTATATATATATATATATATATATATATATATATATATATATATATATATATATATGTTTAGTGTTTTTCGGAAATGTGGAATTAAATGAAAATGCCAAGTGTTCAGCTGTAACCAATGTTTCGAAAGAAAGTCTGTGATTGTCAAAATAACTTTCTGATTCAGACAGGAGACAAATGTCCAGTATCGAATTAATAAAGACTGCTCCAAGACTTACTGAAGACATTAGTCCAAATATCAAGCCCAGTCAAATTTCAGCCAAGATAAAACATCCCCTTTCATATCCAATTATGTATTTAAGTTGTTAGTAAAAAAAAATTTAACAAAATATGGACACCTTAAAAGAGTTTACTATTTTCATAATTTTTATATTTTTTTTGTAGGCTTCTGGTACCAGTTTCAATGATCATATGTAATGATATTATGGCATACATGTTTGGTTTCTTCTTTGGTAAAACCCCTCTAATACAGCTCTCACCAAAGAAGACTTGGGAAGGTTTTATTGGTGGAGCAATATCTACAGTCTTTTTTGGATTTTTGGTAATTATTTTGTTTTTGTGTTTTTAGATTAAGAATAAATCCATAAGATTGCTGTAAATTGTTAATGTGATATCCAGGCATCTAATATATCATTAAACCTGTTAATTAAGCATAATCTTTCTCATTGTAGATTCTTATTTGTTTAAATGATTCTCCCCATGCTTCAGCAAGGGACACTAGATTTAAAATTACCATGTAATTATATAGGAACAGAAATTGTCTGGCACAAAATGCACTGAAGCTTGGTTACACTCAAATGTTACAGCGAATTACAGAATACAGATGGAGTTTTCAATAGCTTGCTGGATTGCTCAATAGGGTATACAATTTGGTCAGCCATGTATCACATCAGGTCTGAATCTAGGTCATGTGATTACTCTTGTACCATAGCTTGGCGTGTTTTCTATTGTTAAAAGTGTGGGTTATCTGTACATACCCCACACTTTTTTTTTTAAAACTCCGCCCACTATCTCAGGTAAAAACAACGCCAACAAAGTTGTGTTTTAACACGTCCATGATACTGTTCACAGTTAAAGATTCCTCCAGATCAAAATTGCTAATAACTCAACACGGATAACTGATTCAAAGTAAGTTCGTCGAATAAATCTCATTTGTAGCTTGAAACAAAACTATATCGGCAATGGCTCTGTCAGAATGACTCTATTTTATTATTCTCCTCCATGTGTGCGAACAAGTAACGCGCGTAAGATGAAATAAGGGTATCCTGTAGAAAGGTTTTATACAGTTTTATACAGGTTTAGGAACGTGTTTGAATAGTAAACTTGTTTTGTGGACAGAGTGAATAGCGGCGGTCAATCGGATTTGACATTTATCATTCACGGTTTTGTGACATACATTTCTCTTTTTTTTTTTTTTGTTTGCTTATTGATTGATTTTTTAAAGTATATATATGTGTATGTTTATTCAGCCATTTTTAAAATCATACATATATTATCGATACAGAGTATCAAATAGGATTTCAAAAAGAGTAATTATATCATCATCAATTTAATCTAATTTCAACAGGAGTGTTGCACAACTTAGGGTTCGTACAATTGAAATTGTTTTAATAAGTTTAATTATTTGAAGCAAGTATCGATACTAGAAGTCGGTAAATGAATAAATATGAAATAAAAATATGACTTTGAACAGTCAATTTATTCCTAAGCTATGAATTTTTAAACAATTAAAGATAATTGATGTTCGTCACCGATAGAAAATCATTTTAGAAATTCACGGAGTACAATGTACATACAGTATACAAGACCACACATTGGCGCCGTATTGATTAGAGGCAAGTGCACGTTCGAAAACTGTAATAATTGTAAACTATGGTACAAGTAACTTACCCCATATAATATTGTTGATTATGTGCAGATACCCGATGGGCGTGGTCATAATGACACGAGGGAGCGTAGTAGCTCCCTCGTGTCATTATGACCACGCCCATCGGGTATCTGCACATAACCAACTATTTATATGGGGTAAATACTACAGGTATGACTTCAAGAAGTGAGTTAGAACCATTTTAACCAGACCTTGGACTTTCGGTAGGATGCAACTATCTTTTTCTTGTGTCAAGAAAGTTAAAATTGACGCTGGTTTCAAGTGAAATATACACAGATTGCGTAGTCTTAGCTCAAAACCCAGACAAATCTTGTTGATTTCAAAGAGCAATGGCTGAGTGGCCAACAATGAAATAGACAGGCCTACGTCACAATGCTGTTTGACACAACTACCCGAAGTCCAATCTCCTGTTAAAATGGTTCTATATCTAGTAATTACCGGTATTTGCATTTTTTAAGGTTTTTTTGTTGGAAATATATTTTTTATATATTTTATCCAACAGTATAGCTTTAGTTTGAACTAATTCAGCAGCCTTAGTACAAACATACTATTGGTGCTGTATGTTGTACCAGGTATTGAGGAACCAAAATGTACAGTTAAAAAATCATTCTTTTTTAGCTCACCTGAACCGAAGGTTCAAGTGAGCTTTTCTGATCACCCGTAGTTTGTCGTCCGTCCGTCTGTCTGTCTGTCCGTCTGTAAACTTTTCACAATTTCGGCTTCTTCTCGTAAACCACTGGGCCAAATTTAACCAAACTTGATACAAAGCATCCTTATGGAAAGGGGATTATAAATTATTATAATAAAGGGCACAATCCTTTTTAAAAGGGAGATAATTGCGAAACAGTGAGTATAGGGTGTGTGTCTTTAAAAATCTTCTTCTCAAGAACCACGGAACCAGAAATGCCAATATTTATACAAAAGGTTGTATATATAGTGAAGATTCTAAATTGTAAAATTCGTGACCCTAAGAACAAAACTGGGGCCCCAGGCGGGGTTCAAAGTTTAACATAGATATACATAAGGAAAATGTTTAAAAATCTTCTTCTCAACAACCACCGCACCACAAATGCCAATATTTACATAAAAGCTTGTATATATAGTGAAGATTCTAAATTGTTAAAATCGTGACCCTCGGACCCAAAACTGGGGCCACATGGGGGGGGGGGGGGGGGGGGGGGGTTCAAAGTTTAACATAGATATACATAAGGAAAATGTTTAAAAATCTTCTTCTCAAGAACCACCACACCAGAAATGCCTATATTTACACAAAAGCTTGTATATATAGTGAGGATTCTAAATTGTAAAAATCGTGACACCCGGACCAAAACTGGGGCCCCAGGCGGGGTTCAAAGTTTAGCATTAAAATACATAGGAAATTGTTTACAAGATTTTTGTTCCATTAATCAACTAAATTGTGCACAAAAAAAACCAACTGTGTCCCCCTGATTATTGACACTCATTGCATAAGTAAAGTTTGCTTAATCAAGAAATAGCGGATAAATACGATAAGGTGTAAAAATTCACTAAATATTATTTTAGTTTATCGCTTACAGTTTATTTGGAGACCGTGCCCGATAAAAAAAAATTAGTATGTAAATTTATTTGTTATCGGGCACTGTCTCCAAAATGATTGTCAGCGATAAATGTATCTTGTGATTTTGTTGCAATATTGCAGCTAGTTTTGTTGAGCATTATAGATACGGCAGATCAACGCACGTGGTGTGGATTTGTTTGTAAACAACCATACCATAGGTAATCTTGTTTCATATGGGAATTGAAATAAATAAAAGTATGTTTTATTATATACTTGTTTCCTATTATATCGCGGGTTGGTATCGGGGTATTTCTGTTTACATAGTAGCATGCGCTGAAATTGCATAGTAAACTGAGGCATGCTAAACATCACTGAGGTATATAACAGAGGAAATTCACAATAACATTAGTTTCTGGAAATATCTGATTTTTCGACAAAGTGATTTAACTACCGCGATACCATAGGACCAGCTCATACTATTAGGGAAACACTGTTAATGTGTTGTATCCTCGTATTCAAATTATAAACCTATGAAATTTGTTCAAAGACTGTTTAGAGCAGAAAGAAAATAATTTGTATTTGAACTTTTAAATTTCTTCGATTTTTGTAACCATGATGCATCACTACGTATTTTATAAGGAAATATACTGAGTATACATTCACATGGTGATGTTAAAATTGCAAATAAAAATATATTTGTTTTGTTTCTTTTTAAAGCAGCAGTTGCATATGCACGAATTTAGTAAGACAAAACATAATTCATTTAATTTTTCATTCTGATATTATTTGATACTGGTACTGTACCCGTTATCGGCTAAACTGAGAGTTAGTGTTTATAGCACTAGCACTAACTATCCGAGATTTTTTAATTCAGTCATCTGTTTCGAATAAAGAAAAGTATGTTTGCTTGGAAACTTTCTTGAATATGATTTAACCATGAGCTTAAACGATCGTTGTTTACCGTTGATTTACATCTTTGCACTTTCAGCAGTTGGGGAAGTGACGTAATAAGTTAAAAATAGAATATGACCTCTTTGTGATACGTTATTATAATAACCTTCTTTGATATGACATATAATATCAATACATATAACATGTAGAAACAAAAGGAATTCATTAAATTCTGAGAGATTCGTAGCGCAGTTGAACGCCTGATTCACAATATTTTGTATTGAATAGTCAACGATTTTGTGTATTACCGTATGATAACATACGAATAATTTATGAGATTTGTTTATGTGTCATAACCCCTACGACCTTTAGTCTGACCCCAAAAGGGGCATAATTCAAATTACATTATGCAGAGTATTAAATCAACATGTACAGGGATTTTACTATGTTATTATCTTGAAGCCGATAACTGGTACAGTAAATCGTAAAACTCGGCAAATTCGGGGCGTAAAAAAAGCACAAAAACAAGATGTTTTGAGTTCTTGATAATGATATAATCTAACAGATGGATAAACAAGGAAATCACCATTTAAAGTATGTCAAGTTTTATCCAAAAATATCAAGAAATAAGGAAATACGAAAATAAAACATTTAATTTTAGCCAATAACTGGTACAGTGCCAGTATACGACTGTTGGTACTGAAATTCAAATTAATGATATCTTTATTAAAGAAATTGTCAGTTCGATGCAATTGTAGCCATTCCGGCCTTTAATATATATGTGAATATTCTAAAAATCTTCTTCTCAAGAACCACTGCACCAGAAATGTCAATATTTACACAAAAGCTTGTATATATAGTGAAGAACCGTGACCACCAGGCCAAAACTGGGGCCCCAGAAGGGGTTCAAAGTTTAACATAGAAATACATAGGAAAAATGTTTAAAAATTTTCTTCTCAAGAACCACTGCACCAGAAATGCCAATATTAACACAAAAGCTTGTATATATAGTGAAGATTCTAAATTGTAAAAATCAGGACCACCAGGCCAAACCTGAGACCCCAGAAGGGGCTCAAAGTTTAAATATATAGGAAAATGTTTAAAAATCTCAAGAACTACAATGTTTCATTTTGACAGATTACTACGTAGGCATCCTAAAATAGTGTAGATTCTACATTATAAAAGCTGTGACCCTTGATCTAATACTTGGGCCCCAGAATGGTTCAAAGTTTAACATAGAAATATAGAAGGATATGTTTAAAAATCTTCTCAAAAACTACAATGCCTCAATTTGTGAGATTACTATGCAAGCATCCTAAAATAATGTAGATTCTAAATTAATACAGCTGTGACCACTGGACTAATACTGGGGCCCCGAGAGGGGTTCAAAGTTTAAAATAGAAATAGCATATTATGCTACGAAATAGAGTATTACAAGGAACTGTTGTTCAGGTGAGCGATGTGGCCTATGGGCCTCTTGTCAGTTTACACTTATATAATTTTCCCTTTTGTTTCTTCAGAAATGTCTTTTGAATAATATTTATGAAACATTTTTCAAGTTATTCTGAGCAGAACTGATACTCTAGAATCCAGTGCTGCCCTGGGGCCCGTTTCACTAAAAGGCGTACGCCCGGCGCAACCTTACGCCTGGCGTAAATCTGGACTTGAGTCAAATATTTGGACTAAGGTCCGTTTCACTAAAAGGCGTAACTTTGCGCCTGGCGTAAGTTAAGCCAAAAATCTACACCTAGCCAAGGGTAGTCGTAACTTTTGGCGTAAACATAAAATAATTACTAATTCTGTTGCTGAGAATATCGTTGCTGACCATAATGTTAAATTGTACAATTTGTCATGTAAATTTAATTAAATTCATATGAATTAAGAAAATAGATAGTTTTGATAGGTGGTATCAATTCTCTCATAGAAACTTTCTTACCATGCTTTATACACATTATTTACATTTGCACTTGCCTTATACACGTTAAAACGACATATTCAGACAAACAATCGATAGTTTTCATTCGATTATTTGTATTCAATAATTTGATTTACGTGTCATATTTTTAGTACATTGAGTTATGAATGATGCAGAAAATATACATGTACATGTGCAATGTACATGTAGTGCAAAGGTGTATTTGTATAAAAAATGTGTAGCATTTCATTTTCATTTTTCCCCCCAACTTCCACGCAAAATTTGTGTGATTGTTTTGGAAATTTTAAACTCACTCAATGAATTTATTGGCTTTCATTTTTTCCCCCTTTTTACATCATATATGATGAGTGTCATACTCACGTAGTTAAAGGTAAATCACAAAAGTATCTTTCAGTATCGTTAAATGTAAATAATTAAATATGATGAAAGCTCCAACTGTGTTTCAGACTTGTCAAAAATCCTTAATTTTTTAAAATACTAGATAATGTATTCATCATACAACCAATGCAAAACACTGACTCCAGTTTCAATAGAAAAATATTTTTTTCTTAGGTTATCTGTACATACACCTACTCTTTTTTTATATGAAATTTATATGATGCCTTATTCAATATACTAAATGTAAGTGTACTTGGGTACTTTGTTGAGTTCACCGTACATCGGACACATACATCTGTACCTTGGATCGGGCAACTTTGGTTAAACATTTACAAATTAACATGCATGCACTTTTTTGTTGTTTCATTTATTCCTGAATTAAAACTGATGAACTTTATTATTATCAAGAATTTGACTTTCACATTATTAAAAATATAGCAATATAGGCATCGTAAGATGAAGTCATATACGCCATCATTAAAAACTTGGTTACACAGATTTTACACAAAAGCATACTTTGGATGTTCGGCATTTGAATGGAATAGGTGAAAATGAACCCTCTTACTTAAATAATTCGAAAAAAAAAAATAATTTCTGAAACAAATTTTGATAAAAAAATAGCCTTGGAATTTTATCAATTATTTCCTACCCCAGTGTCATTTTTGCGCCACATATTACATTTACACAAATCTAATCTAATTAATAAATATATTTATCCGAACCTCTGACTTTTTTGCATGAAGTAAGAAGATTTCGTTATTTTTTGATAACTACTATATGGTTGTTCGATCCATGGTTTAATAGCTCATTACTGCATTAATTTGCTTTATTTTCTATATTTAAACAAATTCACTGATTTCTTTCAATGATGAAACAAGAGGAAACCTGTAAATTTTAAAACAAATATTTATACTGGGGTAATAATTGACACATGATGAAAAAGAAAATACCAAGGGTGTCCGATGCATGGTGAAATCACCCTAAATATCGATGACAAAAAAAAACCAGTTCAGTTTTATCAATAATTTTTAACATATCCTATTGGTTATAGTGAAACATATGAAACAAGTTAAGTTGAGTGATTTTGTCACCAAACAGGATTAATTATTTAACTACAATGTTTTGAACATAAATGTAACCGATGTGCCTGTAAAATACTTTGCGCTTCTCTCTCTCTCTCTCTCTCTCTCTCTCTCTCTCTCTCTCTCTCTCTCTCTCTCTCTCCTTATCATTTGTATACGCATGAGCATAAACTCGTTTTCAAGGACGTAGGTCTGGCCTTAACTTAGTCCGATACTAGTATTTACGGCTAGGCGTACGCCTCTTAGTGAAACGCAATTTACGCCGGACTAAATTTTGGCGTACGCCCTTAGGCCTAACTTATGTTTCGTTGTATCTTACGCCTTTTAGTGGAACGGGCTCCAGGTGAACATTCTTTTCAAAAGACTGTGAATAGAATAACTAACAATAGGAGAGAGTGTTCTAGAGGCTTTCTTTGTGCAATATGAATGGGTTGAATGAAAAATAAGAATTTACACTTGACCTAGATTCAGCCCTGATGTGATACCTGGCTGACCAAATTGTATACCATATTGAGCAATCAAGCAAGCCATTGAAAACTCTACCGGTATTCTGTAATTCGCTGTAATTAAGTGACCTATTGCAATTAATTTTCATCCATCGTCGTCTGTCGTCCATCGTGTTCCGCGCATCATTCGTTAACAATTTTACATCTTTAACTTCTTCTTGAAAAATAAAAGGCTAATTCAATTGTTACCATTTTTGTTGTGAAGTATCTCTAGAATAAGAGGAATCTAAAGATTGAAATTTATGAGCCTACCACCCTCAGGGCCTCAGGGGAGGGGCTAAATATGCAAAAAAGGCCAAATTTTCAAATATCTTCTTCTTTACTCCCACACATGTAGGTATGGTAATAATGTCCATGGGGCCCTCTACCTAAATGGTGAAATTCATGGCCCCTGGGACAGGGTTCAGGCCAGCTAGGGTGGGGCCAATATTGCCATACAGTGAAAATGTATTAAATCTTAGAAAATTTTCTTGTCTACTCCAATATATATTTTAGAAAAAATTATGAAATTCATGACCCCTGGGACAGGGGTTCAGGCCATAGGATGGAGCTAATATAGCCATATAGTGAAAATGTATTAAATCTTATAAAATCTTCTTCTTTACTCCCTTACATATGTGAGAAAAATTAATGTAATAAATAATAAAAACTGATGTCCATTAAGTCCTCTACGTATATTGCGAAATTATAGGTTGCTGTGTTAGGGGTTCTGGCCCTAAGGCGAGGCTATTATGTCTATATAGTGAAAATGTATTAAATCTTCTTTTCCACTTCCACAATTGTGGGAGATAAACTGAATGCATGGTTATGATGTTCATATAGCTCTCTACCCAATTTGTGTGTGTTTGCAAAATTGCGGGAATTGGCCCATTTTTTTGACGTCATAGATAAGCATCTATTGGACAATGATGACTAATATCAAGATTAATGTGATAGACATCCTCTGTATAATGTTTTATGAAGATTTGATTTTGATACGATACGATTTAGAAATTGGTTAAATTTGGGGGCAGATATATGACCATATCGAATATAGTCCTTTGTGACTCTTGAGACAGGGGGTCAGGCCCTAGGGCAGGTCCGATATGGCCATGCAGTAAAAATGTACTGATTTAATAATAATTTCTTTTGTATTATCACAGTCGTGGGAGATAAACTAATTGTATTGTTGCTATTTTGTTTATACATGTAATGTCCTGTTCTTAAAATGTGAAATTCACTGCCCATAGGGCAGAAGTTGAGGGGGGGTGACAAATATGGTGGTACTGGTACTGTATTAGTTAGCGGCTAAAACTTACCGTTTTCTTTTAGTATTTCCTTATTTCTTGATATTTCTAGATAAAAATTGACATACTTTAAATGTTGAACTCCTTGTTTATCCATCTGTTAGTTTATATGATTATTTAGAATCCAAAACATCTTGTTTTTGTGCTTTTTAGCTCACCCCGAATTTGCAGAGGTTTTATGATTCACTGTACCAGTTATCAGCTTGGTGATAATAATATAGTAAAATCCTTATATATGTTGATTTAATATACTCTACAAAATGTAACTTGAATTATGCCCCTTGTGAGGTCAGACTAAAGGTCATTGGGGTTATGATGCATAAACAAATCTCATAAATTATTCCTTTGTTATCATACGGTAATAAAAAAAATTGTAGACTATTCAATACATAATTGTGCAATCAGGCAATCAATGCGTTATGAATTCTCAGAATTTAGTAAATTCCTTTTGTAAATCATTTTATATGCATTGATATTATATGTCAAATCAAACAAGGGTTATAATAATGCATCACAAAGAGGTCATTTTCTATGTTAAACTTATTACGTCACTTCCCCCACTGCTGAAAGTGCAAAGATGTAAATCAACAGGTTAACAATGATCGTTTAAACTCATGTTTAAAACATATTCAAGAAAGTTTTTAAGCAAACTTACTTTTCTTTATTCAAAACAGACGGTTGAATAAAAAAATCTCTGATGATTGCGTGCTATAAATCTGAACTCTCAGTTTAGGGGATAACTGGTACAGTACCAGTATAGTTTCTACTTAAATTTCCTGTGCATTGTATGCTTGTTGAAATAAGCTGTATGCATGTTGTGAGTATTAATTATCAATGAATTTGAATATCATATAAGATTGATCATGGCATAAATCCGGACTTAAGATAATTTTTTAGACTAAGGTATGTTTCACTGAATAAATGTGAATGTGTTCTTGTATTGTTTCGTATATCCCTGAATTAGAACTTGACATTATCAAGAATTTAGCTATCGCGTCAAAAAAAATATTAGCAATATAGGCATCGTGAAATGAAGTCATATACGCCACCTTAAAAAACTGAATATTTTCCGATCCATGGTTAAATTGCTCATCTGCATTAATTTGCTTTATTTTCTATCTTTTAAACAAATTCTTTAATTTTCTTTCAAAGATAAAGCAAAACGAAAACCAGTAACTTTTAAATAAAGTTTTATTTATACTTGGACCATAATTGATGCATAATTAAAAAGAAAATTCCAAGGGTGTCCGATACATCGTGAAATCACCCTAAATATAGATAACAAAACAGAAACCAATTCAGTTGAATTAACAATTTTGAACATATCGTATTGAGATATAGTAAACTAAAAATCATTGAACATATATTCTTCTAATAAAACATTTCAGCAAGTTCTATTGTGTGATTTTGTCACTAAACAGGATCAATTTTTTAACTTCAATGCTTTGATCATAAATATAACTAATGTGCATGTAACCTATCAAAATTATCTATCTATCTATCTATCTATCTATCTGTTTATCATTTGTATGCACGCATATGAATAGGCTTGTTGTCAAGGACATAAGTCTGGCCTTAACATAGATTGGTACTAGTATTTACAGCCAGGTGTACGGCTCTTACTGAAACGCGACTTACCCCAGACTAAATATTGGCAAACGTCCCAAGGCTTCTGTTAAGTTTTGTCATAAGTTACGCATTATAATTCACTGTGAAACGGGCTGAAAGCTCAAGTGAGCTATTCTGATCACATTTTGTCCATCATCTGTCTGTCCATCTGTAAACTTTTCACATTTTGAACTTCTCTTAAACCACTTGGCCAATTTCAACCAAATTTGGCACAAAGCATCCTTATGGAATGTTGAATATAAATTGCAGAAATGAAAGGCCAGTTATTATTCAAAGCGGAGAAAAACTTGAAACTGTAAAAAAAAGGGGTAGCATTTTTAAAAATCTTCTTCTCAAGAACAACTGAGTCAAATTCAACGTAATTTAGCATAAATCATCCTTATGGTAAGGAAAATATAAATTGCAAAAATTAAGTGCTAATTCTGTTCCAAATTTGAGTTGATTACGAAAATAATAATAAAGGAATGGGGGATTCAATCAGTATTTAGCTCACCTGAGCTGAAAGCTCAAGTGAGCTTTTCTGATCAAAATTTATCCGTTGTCTGTTGGCGTTGTCGTTGGCGTTGTAAACTTTTCACATTTTCATCTTCTTCTCCAGAACCACTGGGCAGATTTCAACCAAACTTGACACAAAGCATCACTGGGTGAAGGGGATTCAAGTTTGTTCTAATGAAGGGCCACACCCTCTTTAAAGGGGAGATAATTTAAAATTATTGAAAATTTGTTGGTATTTTTCAAAAATCTTCTTCTAAAAAATTATTAGGCCAGAAAAGCTGTAACTTGTATGGAAGCATCCTCAGGTAGTGTAGATTCAAGTTTGTTCAAATCATGATCCCCAGGGATAGGGTGGGGTCACAATGGGGGGTCAAATTTTTACATAGGAATATGTAGAGAAAAATCTTTAAAAATCTTCTTCTCAGAAACCAATCAGCCAGATAAGCTGTAACTTGTATGAAATCCTCGGTTAGGGTAGATTCCAGTTTGATAAAATCATGGTCCCCAGGGGTAGGTTAGGGCCACAGTGGGGGTCAAATTTACACATTGGAATATATAGAGAAAAATCTTTAAAAATCTTTTTCTCAGAAACTGATCGAGCAGAAAAGCTGTAACTTGTGTGGAAGCGTCCTCAAGTATGGAAGTTCAAGTTTGTTTAAATCATGATACTGGGGGTAGAATGGTGGGGGGGGGGGGGGGTCAAACTTTTACATAAGAATATATATGGAAATATTTTTAAAAATTATTTGCCTAGAAAAGTCAGTTCAGATAGTGTAGATTAAAATTTGTCAAAATCATAATCTTCAGGACTAGTGTTGGGCCACATGGGGGGGGGGGGGGGGGGGGGGGGGGGGGGGTGTCTAATTTTACAAAGGAAAACATTTGGATTATCCACAAAAACTCAAATGTTATTATATATGGTTTTACTTTTATGCAAGCATTTTGAATTATTGTTGATTCTTTAGACTCTAGCCCCAGGACAATTCTTTGGCCTCACAAGGGGTTCAAAGTTTGATGTAGGTTTATAATCCATATATAAACAGTTATCTAAGTCTGATCTTTTTCTCAAGAACTGCAATGCTCAATATTAATATGACTGTAAAATCATCCTTTTACAAAAGGGGTCAATGATAAACATACGAATAAGCAGGGGAATTTTTTATATACAGGATCTATTATACGACATTGTTCAGATATTTTGTATATGACTCAATAAAGCTGATTTTATTATGTCTATCATTGCTCAGGAGAGCGATGTGGCCCATGGGCCTCTTGTTTTGTTTTTCCGAGCCTGCCAGAAAGCCCAAAAAATTGTGATTGCCAGTCTACTTTGTTTGAAGCAGCCACATTGGACGCATGAGAAAAGGGTCAACTTAACCGACAAAGATGAGTTTGTTTGTTGTGCAACAGTTCACGTGTGAAGGAAATTTTTGAAACATGCAAGATATACATGATTAATCGGTGCCAATTTTTTAAAGTAAATTGAGGTTAAATATTTCAATGCGTTTACATTTTCAGTTGTGAAGGTGATTTTAGCTTGTTTTGATTTTCATTTCAGTTTCATTATTTACGCATTTTAACTTTCGGAACTTCGGAATCAGGCAGCTGACTGTTTACCTGCACAAAATGAGCAAAATCTGACGCATTTACAAAATACTAAAATACAATTCAATGAATTCATTCTATTCAGCTGCTATTTGTAATTCAGTATGATCTCTGTGTAATGGTTGATTAATGCAATGTCTTTTTTAAGATGCTTAGCATTTTCTCGAGTCTATTCAGTCTATACAGATATTATATTTGCTGATGGAAGTATGTAGGTATATAAATAATTCATTTTGAAAAATAAATTGTGTTCTTTCTTTGTTTTAATGCATTCTCCTTGTTTTAATTGTTTACAATTATCTATTTACTAACTATATTTGAGGAAGATACAGAGCTTTGCTCACTTTTCTATGTTTATACACAGAGCTGAGGCCATGCATTTGTTCGTTTACATTTAAAATGCTGAATGGGAAATACCAAGTTTAAAAAACTTAAGTTGAATGTTATAAACTCGCATGAACAAAAACATAACTCAAACTTAGCAGTATTGTGAGCTCTGTATCTTGCTTATAATTTTACGATTGACACTGAAATTTTGGTTGATCATTAGAAATGTCTTACTCAACATTGAATATTTGTATAGAAAAAGTAAAAGGATGGTTTGCTATAACTACTTTCTGAGGCCCCTCTTATACGATAAATTATATGAAATCTACACCAATTTCAACATTTTTCAAATGTGTAAATGAAAACAACGTCTTTTAAACAGTTTTCATAGTTCTGACACTTTATGAGGATAAATGCACTATCGTACTTAAAGCTGAACACTGCTCGTAAATAGGCATTCTCTGCCGTAATTCTCCTTCATCACCGCTCTCCCTGCAACCCCTATATAAGCCGCAGACCTCTTAATAGTTTAAAGTATTTCACTGTAGATGTCTCGCCTGTGTGGACGTTTATCTTGCCTTGCCGTATTCCTCGGTTGCGATGAATTTATCAAATTTTATGCACTTTTTTCAAGCCAGGAAAATGCTAACATCAAATAAATAGGTCAATGCATTATTTCCGTAATATGCACATAAAATAAGAAACAGATGCATACAATTCAAAGACCACGAAAGGAATACTACACGTCACTTTATAAATGGGAGGGGGGATGGGCTAAAATGAAATGGAATTGGAAGTTTACGGTGTACCCCTACTGAAAATTTATTTTTATATCTTCCATAGGATTTTCTTATTTTTGGTGAAAATGGTATTCCAATAAGGTGCATATGTCAAAGATTACTTATATGCCAAAATAAGTGTAAAGTTGGGATATTACTTTTCATTAATCTACTGAGGGGCTGTATGACACATTATCCTTTGAACGCCCTTATAAAGCTATTGTTGCTCAGGTGAGCGATGTGGGCCATGGGCCTTGTTGTAGGGTATAGATTCTACTCTTGAAACACCCCCTCCCATTTTCATGAATAAATGGTTTTCAAACATCAAATAATAAAAGTGGGGGAAACAGTCGGAGGAGTCTCAGATTAGGGTTTAGACTTCAAAACGAAGCTTAAAAACAAACATAAAGAGTCTGACATGTCAATCTAAGGGCTGTGGTACTCGGGTGACCTTCAAGGCCTATGGGCCTCTTGTTTATTGTATAAGATAGCATTTCAATATATTTTTCTTGTGGTTTATTTTATAGATCATAAAGTATGATTTTAAATTATATAATAATATTGTAGAAGTGATAGGAAATACCTTAATTTTTGCTTTAATGTGTATTTTTGTGAAATTTGGTCAACATCAATAAATCCTATCCCCATTATGACATTGATCAGACAGTTTATCCTTAGATGCTTAAATTGTATATGATTTGATTCATCTTTCACCATCTTTGGGACTTAAAAATACTTTATCTTGCTCAAAGTCTTAACAATTTTACATTTTGAACATGTATTAAATCTTAGAAAATCTTCTTTACTCTCATATGAATTATAAAAAAAACTATATGGATGATTATGTTGTCCATGAAGCCCTCTACCAAAATTGTGAAATCCATGGCTCTTGGGTCTGGGGTTTTGGCTCTAAGGCGAGGCCAATGTTGACATATAGTAAAAATGTATTAAATCTTAGAAAATCTTCTGCTCCACTTCCACAGTAGTGGGAGAAAAACTAAATGCTTGATTATGATGTTCATGAAGCCCTTACCAAAATTATGAAATTCATGGCCCCTGGGTCAGGGGTTAAGACTCTAGGGGTGGGCCAATGTGGCCATATAGTGAAAATGCATTTAATCTAAGAAAATCTCCTCTACTTCCACAGCAGGGGAAGATAAACTGTATGCATGGTTATGATTTCTTTGAAGCCCTCTACCTAAATTGTGAAATTCATGGCCCCTGGGTCAGTAGTGCAGACCCTTGGGTAGGGCCAATAAGGCCATATAGTGAAATGTATAAAATTTTATAAATATTTTCTTTTGTACTTTTACAGTCAACAGAAAATCCTATGATATATCATAGTTTTCATGGATCATGTAACGGGTAATGCATCACAAAACAATTTCTGACATTATTCATGCATTATTATATAAAAAGTGCCTGTTTGGGAGGGTAACAGTTGAAATTGATACCCCTGAGAACACCATTGTCAACCGTTGCTGAATCATATAATAAAGCAATTATTGCTGTTTTTAGCTCACCGAGATGAAGTTTGGGGGAGCTTTATATACCCCCGGATTCGGCGTTCGGACCTAGTTAACTTTTTTTGGTGCAGGACCTGTATCTACGTAATTACTTGTCCTATCTTCACCAAACTTGCATGGATTATGCATCTAGACCTATATATGGACTTGAAAGACTTGGATGCTGAATCTGGGCCATGAATTTCAGATGCTGGAGGAGGTTAAGGTTTTTGAAGTTGGTTAAAGTTTTTGGAGTAGGTGCCCTTTGATAGCCATCTCTAAGTTACTACTGGTCCTACCTTCACCAAACTTGCATGGATGGTGCGTCTTAATATGACACTTATGCATTTGACAGGCTGGAATACTGAATCTGAGCCATAGGTTTCGAATGCTGGATGAGGTTAAGGTTTTTGAGCTGGTCCTCCATGGCACCTGATCCTGCCTCTGAGGTTTTCCAGAGGTCTGTGATTGCTCTGCTTTGGACTATTGATTGAATACCAAATTGTCCACGGATTTTTCTCTGTTTTTCCCGATCATGATATTTTTTCCAAATTATAAAGATTTCCCCAATAATGAGTGGTATAACATGATTCGTATGATATAGTATTGTATTGTGTATTATGATACACTATTGTATGATAGGATACACTGTTGTATTATATGATACAATATTATATCATATAATATATAGAGGATATCTATATTGTGTGATTTTATATTTGCTTTATCCAACAAGTTGAACTGGTGTATATATTCGCGAGGCTTGCCGAGCAATATAACCATATTAACGAGTTGGATAAAGCAAATATAAAATCACACAATTATAGATGTTCTATTTATCTCATACAATTTGATTTATATTATGAAGCTTTTGTGACAGCCCCTAATATGATTCGAATTGATTTTTTCAAAGATTAAACGATGATGCAACGTTGTGTTATGCGGTTATTGTGATCTTGCGCAATACAATTTAGTACGTCATTTCGGAGATAAATATAACTGTTTGAATGTAAAGTTTCACTGAAATAAAACTTGAAATAATTGTTTATCTCTAAATAATTTTTTAAACTATATGATACGATATGATATTGTATAAAAAAAAATTGTAGGTTATGATATGATATTGTATCATATGATATTGTTATATGTCATTGTATATTATGATGTGACATTGTATGATAGGATATTGTATTATATAATTTATTATCGAATCACATGATATTGTATCATATGATAATGTTGTTATATAATATTGTATCATATGATGCAATATTGTATAATATGATATTGTATTAAAAATATATTATTGTATCATAAAGATGTTGTACCACATGATACTGTATTACATGATATGATACAATATTATGAAATGTCAAGATGAGTAGGCGAGGCGTCTGCCATATTGCCGAATATTAATTCTCACCAGAGGGACATAGAGATATATCCGGCAGTCATGTGTCATGTTTAAACCATAGAAAATGTGACGTTTCAGTCTGTGGGAAAAAAATTAAATGCTTTTCATATAATATGATAAAGATAATTTCGAAAAAGTGATGCCTTCTCTTGGTGAGCTCTGTAATCTTTGATTACCTATGTTTAGGTGTAGTAGTGCATTTAATGGTCTGTATTAATACATATATGTTTCATTTAATTTGCTTCATGTTGTTAATTTTTTTTTGGCCTTGGAAAATTAATACATAATAAATTTGTATTTTAGATGCAAGATTTTTATGCTTTTTTTTTTTTAATTTCAGATATCTTACATTTTGGTTCAATTTGACTATTTTGTGTGTCCTGTGACATATGATGAAGCAAGTGATAATTTGTCAATGGACTGCATTCGTCATCCTGTCTTTATTCTGACTGAGTATAGTCTCCCTCTCGTAATTCAAAAGTTGTTTAGCATAGTAAGTATATATACATTGTGTGTTTTTCAAATGTTTTCTTGTGATTTTTTGTAAAACAGTATTGAAGCAAAATTGTGTTACGCACGTGCACATAATAGAATTTTGGTTATATGATATGTAAAAGTTATGTAAAAGAGGGTTTTAAGGTGCCAGATGGCAAAAAATGTAGTTATCCTAATGTTCTGTAAATATGCAATAAATGAATTTTAATAATTGTTTTTACATAATCCCCCTGGCCCCTGGTTATGTGAAAACAATTATTACATTATAAGGAACCTGATAGCTTAATTTTTTTAATCTTAAAAATTTTGAATTTTTCAGTAAGGCTATTTTTTTTATTAGTTGTTTTATGGATTTATTTTTTATTGAAAATGACCATTGGGTGGTCACCAAAAAAAAAAAAAAAACAATCAAAAACAAAACAAAAAAACTTAATTTTTCAAACTTTTAATATAGAAATGCACCTCAGAATATTGTACACATATATTTCGTCATATTTTGGGGGTCATTTCTCACTGATTAAGGCTGATAATCCTAGCAAGAGGAACAAATCAGACGAATATATCTGTAGTAATTGGGGCTTGGAACATGGATATCGACCTGGGTAGGTCAGTGGTAGAGCACCTGACTAGAGTTGCAAGGGTCCCGGGTTTGATTCCCAGTCCAGCCTTATATATTCATTGTATCTATATGCTCATTCCTCCTTTCCTACTACATATGCATTATACATGTATGACCAAGATGACAGGATACGAACATCCCCCTACCACATCTAAGTCACCACAAAAATAACGCACATCTGCAAAAAAAATCAAGTTTGATTAAATAGTGCCTTTCTAAAACAGTAACAGCTAGTTTATACTGAAATACAGTGCATATGAAGAAAATACATTTTAATTTGAAATAGAAATTATTCATTTAATAGGGTTGTTCATCACAGAAATTTTTTATATAACAGAGCTTAGCACATCACTAGCCTTTAGGCCAGCATTTTTTGAAATTTTGGTTTACAAACCCGCCGACCCAATTTTTAAAAAATTGAAATAAAAATAAAAGTCCCTGAACTTTCTTTCTGGTAAAAATAAAAATAAATGTTGATGCAATCACGTGTAGTCAAAATTAATGTTGTTCATGTATTGATTAAAGAGAACGAGTTCTTTCCAATCAAGTCACGGGCACTAGAAGTTACCAAAAAAATATATAGGGCCTACTCCTGTTTGCTGCCGCCAAACCCTACAGTTTACGACCCTATTGAGTATTGTGATCGGCAACTTAGCCAGAATTTCCTCAAAAAAGAGAAGTTGAAGTCTTTCTGAGTTCACAATTCCGTAAATTAACCTCATTGGCAAGAAAATGATACGTAACTAATTTAAAAGACATTTTCACTGCAAAATAAATACTAAAATAATCATGATTTAACCACGTTTGGAAATAGATCCTCTACTTAACGGTTGTAAGTGGGTTGGACTAATAACCCTAAATACACTGAGGCACAGGAGTCCTATTTCTGAAGTAAACAGACTGATTTTATTTGTCATTTAGCTAACATAATAGCGAAACATTTCCTTTATTAAAGGTATAATAACATCAAATAAATAAAATTTTACAAATTAGATCAGCTTTTTAAAATTTTTAAAAAAATGTTTTATTTTTTACTGACAGTTATGCTTCTAATCCAATTTATTTTCAGTTACAATATTTTAAAGTTAAGTTTTGAATTTGTGAATAGCATTGTTAACTTAATCAAATAAATTATTTCTCAAACTTCTCCCTATTTTTCTGTAAGGGAGAAGTGAAAACTCTCTTAATTTTTTTGGGCCCTAATGTATATATACAATATGTGCTTGTATGAAAAAGATAACCCTTCTTAAATTTTTGCATATACAATATATTATTTAACACAAATTGTCAGTGCCCATGGATAAAATATGTTATGATGAGAACATCATCAACAACCAAAAGTACTCATATATTTAAAAAATGGCAGCTTTTGGACACATGTTCTTATTTTAAAAATAAAAAAATATTGTTAAAAAATTGTTTTATTTTTATTTTTTTTTCTCGACGGAGAATTTTTTCGATTTTATTTTTATTTTTTTTCTCTCCTCCTCCCCAAATATTTTGAAAAATATTTCGTAAACCTAAAAATTAAAAAATGCTGGCCTTATGTCAGCTTACCTGCATTTAGATATCATTTGCTCAGTCTGTTCTCTTCAGAGACTGTCCTGTTCAGGGGTTGCAACTTCCTGTATTAAAGTAAACAGCTTGGATGGTTCTAGTCCAGGTCTCCAATCAATAAATCATACCTGTAATGTATTCCATAAACATAGTTAAAATTCTCTGACACAATTTGGAAATACAGTTGAACATTTGCTTTTTAAAATGCAGTGAGCATGTTATAAACTGGAACTAACCTTGAATTATTGTCAAAACTGAAGTAACTCGCAAAAAGTTTGTGCTGTGCCCATGGTGCCGAAATCCTGAAGTAAAGACAAGTGTCTGTCAGATGGTGGATGCCAGCACCGGATTCATTTGTTTTAAGCCAAGATCTCCTCCACACATTCCTTTAAACTGTTCTACATTTATTTACCATTCTCAATGTTACATTAAAGATTATGACTATGTCCCCAAAAACAGGTTGTCAACAGGCAGACTATGTGAATTTCATCTCATTCCATAAGATGTTTGAAATCAGAATCAAGCTTGAAGACCCTGCTAAAAGTGTTTACATGATTTTAATCAAGAATAAGTAAAAATCAAACAATGAATGGTAATAAAATAACCAGTTGAATGGATTTTTTATTTTTTTCCAATATTGCAAAAATACAGAGTTGGCGGATCTGTAAAACAGCTAATAAAAAAAAATGGCAAAAGCATTATAAGAAAGAAAGCTTAAAATAAGGTGCCAAAATTTGATGTTAAAAAATGAAGATATCAAGAAAACCATAATATCTTTAATTTTGATAAGAACCTTGGTCAAGATATTATTCTATCTTCATTTTTAGCTCAAATGAGCAAGTCTTAAGTGAGCTTTTCTGATCAAAATTTGCTGTTATCTGTCAGCGTCTTCTTGTCAAAAACTTTTCACATTTTCATCTTCTCCAGAACCATTGGGCCATTTTTATACCCCAGGTTTTCCATCCACTTACCAGTCTGTTCATTTGAATTCTTTTGTTTGGAGCATATTATCTTTCCCCTTGCCCCTATTTTGTTCTAATTTTACCCACAGAGTGCCTTTGGGTAAAAGGTGTGCAGTGACTTTAAGCGAAATTTCTAGATCTAAGCTTAGCACAAAGAAGACCTATTTGTCAATTCCTATTCCGGAACATTTTTCTCTCCCCTTGGACCAATTTGGTATATAAATTATCTACCGATTGCCTTTGGGTAGATGATGTGCAGTGACCTCGAAAACGTTGGGGTGTTAAAGGCTAGAGTCATATTAGACATCATGAAAAAGAAAACCTTGCCTGGACCATGTATTATATTCCCTTAGCTCCATCTTGCGCATGCTGCACATAAAAAGAGTTTGCAGGGAAAGGGTGTGCAGTGAACTTGAACCATGTTTCTAGGTCAAATGAATTTGCTCAGAGTTTACAAAATGACCACCTGGAAATCCTTGCCTTGACCCTATATTTTCCTTTTGTAATGTCTGCTATAAATTTTACCCATGTAATGCTTGTTTTGATAAAGGATATGCAATAATTTTTAATTAAATGTCTAAATCTGAGGTTGATCCTCAAAATTTCTTACAATCCTATAGAATGATCTAAATGATGTAGTGTTTCAACTTTACTAATTAGAATCATGGATCAATTTCACTTTTGAATATTTTGTATTTCAATTACAGTAAAACTCGGATATAGCGAAGTCCTGGGGACCAATGGATCCACTTTTTGAATTCATTTTATTTCAACAGACTACAATTTTTGCTTATTTAGGCTTAGAATCCATTCTTTTGATACTTTTAATAATCAAATTGTGAATGGAAGAATTGATAAGAAAATAAGTACATTCAAACTATTATGTTAAATGTTAGTGCACAATTTTTAAATTGTAAAGAAATTCGTTATTAAAGTGTTAAGATCAATTTGCTATATACGTAAATTCGTTTTATCCGAATTCGTTATAACCGTAAAATTTTGCAAAGATGTGTTAAGAGTTTTACCGGGGACTCGAAAAAACTGCGTTATATCCGAGATTTTGCTATATCCGTCATCATACTAAACTAGTTTTACTGTATATCACAAGTCTACCTCATTTGCTGAAATAAACATACTGCTTTTTAAGCTTGACTTTGGTGAGAGCAGTACCCTATCTGTAGGCAGACAAATCGCCAATGTTGCTATGAATAGCACAACTGCAAAATCTATTGAGAATTAAGTTTGCAAATAATTTTGTTTTTGTTTCCTATTTAATGCATGTTATAAAGACAAGATAGTGCATTTTTGGCACATAGACTATGTGCATGGAGTTCAGTGAACTACTTTACAAAGCCTCAGTATTTGTCTGCACATCGCAGAAATGGGGGGTTGATTTTATAAAGCTTATTTCAAAATTCAATGCAACATTGATTTTTCTGCTAAATGTTTTTGATAGCCAATTACAAAATTCATTTGCTCAATGACACTTTGCTTACACCATAAGCATGCTGCACCAACACTGAAAATTGATGTTGATGCATTGCAACTGCACTAGAGTTTGTAGACTGCAGAAAGAAAAATATTTCTGAGAGAGAGAGAGAGAGAGAGAGAGAGAGAGAGAGAGAGAGAGAGAGAGAGAGAGTTTGCCTGTCTTATCTACACAGTATGCACAATTGCACATCAAAAGAGCAAGGCCTTCATAACTTCAGTATTTTGATTTTCAGTTTGGATTGTCATGGACCACAGTAAAAATTTACCCATTCATTCTCCACTCAATCTCCTTATCAGTGTTTGCTTCAGTTATTGGACCATTTGGAGGATTTTTTGCAAGTGGATTCAAAAGAGCTTTTAAGATAAAGGTAAGTAAATTATATTGAAACAGTATGTTGATGTAGGATATTTTCACTGTGCATTTACCCACATACTTAAGAAAAATCCCTTTATTAGCTCAACTTGATTACCTTTTTGATGAGAATCATGGCATCACATTGATTTTAACATTTTTATAATCATAAACGATTATAATTTAAATTTGGACCTTTGATCACCTCAACAATCGACTTTTGATGAAAAATGCATAGTGTGATGTTAATTGAAGTCGTACCTTGAAGAAATCCTACCAATCTTGTAGGGTTTGGGTTCTCTTGGGTTTCTCCATGAGAACCCTAATCCTAGAGAACTCCTACCCTAAATAATAATTTTATTATGCCCCCCTGAAACAAAGTTTGGGGGGTATATAGGAATCACCTTGTCTGTCCGTCCATCCGTCCGTTTGTCAGTGCAAAATTTGTGTCCGGTCCTTACTTTCTTATGGAGAAACATTGGAAGTTCTTACTTCACACAAAGATTGCTTATGATGTAAGGGTGTGTCATGACCTTGACTCAAGGTCATTCGGGCAAGTTCAAGGTCACTGGCAGAAAAAGTTCAAAATTTTTGTCCAGTCTGTATCTTTCTTTTGGAGAAACATGGAATTTCTTACTTCACACAAAGATTGCTTATGACCTAAGGGTGTGTCACGACACTGACTGAAGGTCATTTGGGCAAGGTCAAGGTCACTGCCAGGAAAAGTGCAAAATTTGTGTCTGGTCCATATCTTTCTTATGGAGAAACATTGGAAGTTCTTATTTTACACAAAGATTGCTTATAACCTAAAGGTGTGTTTTGAACTTGACCCAAGGTATTTTGGGCAAGTTCGAGGTCATTGTTTAAAAAATGCTTAATTTCTGTCTGTGTATTGTATTAATGGAAATGCTTAGAAGCTAAAATTTGACACAAAGCTTGCTTGTGTCAGGCCACATAAAATTAATTTTTAGATTCTCATTCCTGCCCACCTCTCTGGCAGGAAAAGTGCAAAATTTGTGTCTGGTCATTATCTATCTTATGGAGAATCATTGGAAGTTCTTATTTTACACAAAGATTCCTTATAACCTAAGGGTGTGTCATGACCTTAACCCAAGGTATTTTGGTCAAGTTCTAGGTCATTGTTTAAAAAATTCTTAAATCATGTCTGTGTCTTGTCTTGTATTAATGGAAATGATTAGAAGCTAAAATTTGACACAAAGCTTGCTTGTGTCAGGCCACATAAAATTAATTTTCAGATTCTCATCCCTGCCCGCCTCTCTGAAAATGGCCTGCCCCAATGTATTTTTTTTTTTTGGAGAAAAAATGTGTGGAAAAATTTTTCGCAAAGAAAAGATGGGGCTCAGTATACCAAAAATTCAAAATATTTAATGGCTGCTTGACATGTGGATTATCGTTTGATTCCAGTCATGTTTGTTAACATAAGGATGCAAATGTCTTCATGCAATTACAGTTAAGATGAAATAAAATGGAATTCAAAGAATAGAAATTGGTTTGTTTACTCATATTAGCATTTACAGTTTTAAGAAATAGAGCAATTGTTATTTATAGATCATCAACGGCGAAATAGATAGCATCCATTATTTTCTATAATAGAAAAAATACTTGAGTTATGATTTTTTCTTAGCGGGTAGTATCAATTGTGAGCTTGCTCACAGTACCTCTAGTTTATCCAAACACAACAGAAAATAAGTTCGAAATTTATTCAAATGCTAGTAAAACATTTATGGTGGTATTTGGCACCTATTAATATTGATGTGGACAAAAAACCATTACTATCAAAATACTGTAACCATTTTAGAATTTTCAAATTTTACTGTTTGATCAAAAAATATGTTTAAAAAATTTTTGGGAAAGATTATAAAAGGCCCAGCGGGATTCCAACTTTGATATGACTTACAGATTTTTAGCTAACACTCAAACCCATTACGCTATGCTGTTAGGGAACAATTTTGGAGGAAAAAAATTATATAAAATTGAACCTGACTTTATTGTTTATTTCGATAGGATGTATATCACAATATTGGTGTCTCATGCCACCTAAACAATTACTGCCTTGAAGGCTCATGCAGCTTATACAGTGATAAACAGTGTCAATCTCCTAACATTGGAACCAAATACTAGTTACATAACTGTTACAGTTAGTATACTGTAGATTCCTAATTAACATGAGGAATTAATATCCGCATAAAATCACGAGAAGCACATCTCAGAGATTTTAAAATCTCCCTTTTATTTTCTGCACAGATGTCAACTAAATGATATTATAATAAAAATTTGGCATTTGCAATTTTATATTCTCACGATTTGATGCAAAATGGTTGAATCCTCGCTTAAAATAAGAAATCTACAGTATTCTAAGAATCTGCATACTGAGGGTAATTTGCCTATGTGAAAACATGTTCATTAAAACCTATCTGATGAAGGCTAAGGGCAAGAAGTGCTTGCCGATATGTAACATGTTTACTGAAATCTGAATACATGAGGAATAGAGAACCCAAATGGAGAATCTTATCTTGGTAAGAAATGCTCACCTAAGGTACACTGTAGATCATATGCTTCCAATCATACCACAAGCATCTGATCTCAATGCCGAGCGATTTACTTCCCATAGTTGTGAGGAGGTAATAAGATATATATAAGTATATTATTAAGGAATAGCCAAAAATGCTTTTTAACTTAGACTCGTCATACTTGATAGGTTGATGAATCTCAGATAGTACTGGTAGGTGACTACAATTAATTTTAAGTTCAAAAGGTCAATTTCATTTCCAATTATACTGCCCATAATGTATACTGCCCAAATTAAAAATGTCCAATGGAGGGGGACATAAGTGTTTCACAAACATCTCTTGTTATTTTTAGGTCACCTGAGTCACTCAGGTGTTAACAATTTTACATTTTTAACTTCTTCTTAAAAACTACAAGGCCAATTGTTACCATTTTTGGTGTGAAGGAGGAATATAAATTGTGAAATTCTTGGCTCTACCTCCCCCGGGGGGCCACAGGCGGGCAAAATATGCAAAAAAAAAAAGCCAAATTTAAAATCTTCTTCTCTACTCCCACACGTGAGGAAAAAACTGAATGCGTGGTTATGAAGCCCTTTACCAAAATTGTGAAATTCATGGCCCCTGGGTCAGGGGTTCAGGCTTTAGGGTGGGGCCACTTTGGCCATATAGTGAAAATGTATCAAATCTTAGAAAATATTCTATATATTTGAATAAAACTGAGTGCATGATTATGATGTCCACGGACTCCTCTACCTAAAGATTAGGATTAAGAGTCCATTCTAAAAGAATTCAGGCAGGGAGGAAACTCAATTAAATGTTTATTAGACTCCTCCACAATTTTGTGTATGGGCTATGGTACTCAGGTGACCGTTAAGGCCTATTGGCCTCTTGTTTATGTAAGTAATTATGTATCGTGTATTTTTTATGTACGATAAGTAAATCTTGCTGTAACATAGACACTTTGATAAGTATAAATGCGACGAATATCATTTTGGGTATCAGTTCTCTAAAATCCTAAGCCAAGTGTACATAATTATGTCAACAAACAGATATGGAATAAGATTACATGTATTTGTTGTGATATTAAACTTTAAATGTCTTTTGTTTCACAGGATTTTGGTGATTTGATCCCTGGTCATGGAGGCATCATGGATAGATTTGACTGCCAATTTCTAATGGCAACTTTTGTTAATGTTTATTATGCCAGTTTTATAAGGTGGGTAAAGATTTATGATACGTAAATGTTCTCTAGGAAGTCACCTTCTTCATTTGTTTCTCAAAGTATGTTAGTACATGTATTGACTTTTAACATTAAACTTCGTAGATACATCAGGGTCAGTATTTAAACTGCAATGATTTATTATCTTTTGTTGTGGTACCATGGGTGTCCAAGTAGCGCAGTGGACAATGCACTTGCTTATCACCGCTGCGACCCGAGTTCGATCCCCGTGATTGACAGTGGTTGTATGTGAGAGGGTATGGTGGTCGCCCTCTTGGACACATGGGTTTTATCCGTGCACTCCGGCTTCCTCCCACATCAATGACCCCCTCGCGCTAACACTCGTGCCAACGAAAGATATTAATATAAGTTGTAGAACTTATTAATCAATCGTTGTAAAATAAATAAAGTTCATTCAAAACCATAATGATTGGTATTGATATGAACCGGTACATGGAATATCGTGAAACATTCATATTTATACATTTGTTTTAATATAAACAAATATAGAAATGCAGAACAATAGTTAATCCGTTATTATCTTGCAGTACATGGATCTGCTCATAGTAATTGACACTTCCCAGTGCCCCCGATGTACAGTCATTGTCTTTAGACAATACATCAAAGGCGTGCAGCAACCAGCTAGTTTGGGCGGATTTAATCTCACCGACAAGAAGATTAACACTATATTTCTCAATAGGTACACTTTTAGAAAGTTTGCGGAAGGAAATAAGTGAAAACATTGAGATGCGTAATCCGAATTTGTAATTCCATGTGCTCGCGGTTTATACATACAGAAATACTATTCCTGCGCACAGAGTTATTGTTTATTATGTACGTATTATGAACATGATAAATCATTTTGACAATATTTTAGAAATTATGATATGGCGAAATTAAATCCCAACAAAATTTCATTGGTATTAAAACAACGAATATATCTGCTTCTACAGTATTATAACTCATCGAAGATTTAGTAACCATAATTTCAATCCCAATTATACTCTAAATACTTCACTATCGGTTTGATTTTAACAAAATTTTAAATCTTTGATTTCAGTATATATTTATGCGGTAATTTTAACATGCCCAATCGCTCATGCCAACAAATCTGTACGCCCGTAGCAAAAGTAAAGCACCTCAGGTGGTAGAACAGATAGTTATTTTATACACTGGGCCCCTGGGCCTCTTGTTGAAGTGATGAAAAATTAGAAAATAAGGAATGATATTTTAAACTTGCAAACATTAGCCCTTCATATGTAACATTTGTATAGCATTATAAATGAGTGCTGTAACATTTGTTAAGTTCAAAAAATGAATTTTATTTTCTTAACTGAAGTGGTGACTATCTAAAATCTAACATATTGTGTAATTATACCCGCACTTTCTAAAGAAAGTTCGGGTATATTGTTGTTACCCTGTTCCGTCTGTCCGTCCGTCCGTCTGTTACGTTTTACTTTCTCAAACTGCTCTTACATCTTATAAACCAGCAAACTGAACTCTTGGAGTATGATTTGGGGTGTCATGTTGTTTTGTAAAAAGGTTTCAAAAATTTTCTGGTAGTCCTGGGGGTCAAATAATTGGTAAAAAATGACGTTTTTTGACAAAAAACCTTCTTCCTCGAACTCCTTTTACATTTTCAACAGTAGACAAATCATCTCTTGGAATATGTTTTGGGGGGTCCTATAGATGCGCAATAAGGTTTCGAAAATTTCAATTTTGTCCTGGGGGTCATTAAATGGCTGAAAAATGACGTTTTGTTTTTTTTAAGAAAAAGTCTGGTTTCAAAAAACGTCAATTTCTTTTTGCAGTAGCCTAATGTCCTATTAGGATATGCTTCGGGGTGTCATGTTGACGTGTAATCATGTTTCAGAATTTTTGTTTTTATCACGGGGGTCTGTGGGCATCAAAAAATGACGTTTTTTTGCAAAAAATATATGGTTCCCAGAACTCCTCTTACAATTTATGCAGTAGCTATGTCATCTCTTGAGATATGATAGGGACTGTCCTATAGATGTGCAATAAGGTTTTAAAAATCTAAATTTCATCCAGGGAGTCAAATAGTAGCTGAAAATTGACGTTTATCACTCCTAAAAAAAACCTACTTCCCAGAACTCCTCTCATGATTTAATGAATAGCCACATCATATCTTGGGGTATGATAGGGGCTGTCATATAGTCATGCAATAAGGTTTAAAAATTTAAATTTCATCCAGGGAGTCAAATAGAAGCTGAAAATTGACGTTTATCACTCCTGAAAAAACCTACTTCCCAGAACTCCTTTCATGATTTAATGAATAGCCACATCATATCTTGGGGTATGATAGGGGCTGTCATATAGTCATGCAATAAGGTTTAAAAATTTAAATTTCATCCAGGGAGTCAAATAGAAGCTGAAAATTGACGTTTATCACTCCTGAAAAAACCTACTTCCCAGAACTCCTTTCATGATTTAATGAATAGCCACATCATTTATAGGGATATAACAGAGGCTGAGCTATAGATTTGCAATAAGGTTTTAGAACTATAAATTTGATTCTGAGGGTCAATGCTTTCTGCAAAATGATGTTCCGTCCCATAAAAAACCTAATTCCTGGACCTCCTCTTATCTCATGTGATTGAAATAACGTACCATAAGATGCATAAGGAGGAAGAATATATATGCTTTAGGGGTGGGGATCACAAGCATTTTTTTCAAGTTATTTGATCATTTTTGATTTTGGGAGGGTGGGGTGGGGTTAGGGTGACCCCCAGATGCCATGACCTACTAATACCACAAAAAGATTTGCATTGACATGGTCATGGTTCAAGAAACAAAAATATATATGGTTTAGGAGTGGGGATTTCGATGATTTTGAGGATATTTTAAAAATATTCAACTATTCATGTTTTCTATTTAAGAGGAGGGGGAGTGGTTGTTTAAAAACAACTCCGGGGGGTGGGGGAATGACCCAAGGGGCAGGGGCCAATTTGTCTTAAATGTATCTTGACATGATCAGCAGAATTGGACAGAATTATCACTATAAGGCATCTGCAGAGTGGGGCCCTAAATAGTTACAAAATCAATCAAATCAATCTACAAAAAATATTGATAATATGTTATACATGTTTTTAGAAATGTCTTTATTTTCAAAATGATTAACAAATTAATCAGTCAAAATGAGTTATAAATAACCGATTGGCAATTCTGCAATTGATTGCAAGATCCCTAGTATAATATGACATGTATTTTTTTATATATAATTATACATGTATGTTAACAATCAGGATTAAAATGCACAAATTTTCATGAGTCATAAATCTTGACATAGCACATATCTCTTGACAAAAAAGAATAAGCAATTTAAAATAAAAGAAAATTAGTCATTAACTCTTTTTCTATTACACATGTACTGGTGTATGATGATGGGGTAGGGGGTATAATGGGGGAAAAAAAGCTGCAGCATGCCTTCATTCTCACTAAAAATGTATATCTAATCCACACATCCTGGGGATGGGGAACGGTTAAGGCCCCTCCCCTTCCTCCCTATTATAACTCATATACACATGATATTTAATACCCAAATTTAATACAAAATAGGGTCAATATGGAGTCAATAGTGTAAGTCTGACAAATGAAAAAATAAAAAAATTCTGCAATTGAAATTACAAAAACTGTAGATAAGCTTATTTAAATACAGATGATGATACAGTATGCTGGCAAATGGAGATCACATTTTAGAAAGTGAAAGTAAAACTTAACTGTTTTGTATACCGGTGTCTCATAATATTGCGCTACTACATGTATTATACTTACCTATATTGGTCAACATCATAATGATAATCCAATTAGCACAATACGAATTCCTTTAGCTGATCACCACAAAAGAAACGTTTATTCATGTTAATTAATCCTATTCTGCATATCAAGAAAACATATGCATGTACACCACGTGAAACCCATCTAACCAAAGAGCTGTGTAAAACTAGTACCCGATGCAACCTGTACACCTGTGTTGTGTACGTAACTTCAGACAAAGATCATTTAATTGTAACATATTGCATGTGGCCTTCTTTTTGACTAAAACTAGTACAAGAGAGTGTTATTTAGAGGCAAACACTTGGTGCGGGTATTACTGTCTAATGACAGCATCTAGTTTTGTATTAAGATTTTTAATTATTTGAGGAAGATTACTGGTAACTAATGTTGTTGTTTTTTTCCTAGAGCCCCAAATCCACAGAAAATAATTCAAAGTGTACTACTTCTTACATCAGAGGAACAACTTCACGTTTTCAGCATGCTTAAAGAGAAACTAATTCAAAATGGAATTCTTAATGAAACATTGTCTTGATGTTATATGTTGTTTTAATCATGTATAAAACTAAGTGTGGTACAATTTTACTTCATTAGATATTTTATTTAATTATGTATGTTTAGCTCTTTTGAACCAAAGGTTCAAGTGATCTTTTCTGATTTCCTGATGTCTTCTGTCGGTAAACTCTTCACATTTTTCTCTAGAACCACTAGGTCAGTTTCCACCATTCTAGGCAAAACGCGTCCTTTCAGGATGGGAAATCTAAATTTTTTTTTTTTAAAAACCTGTTTAAAGGGGGGCTCAGGAGAGGTCAAAATTCAGCTATGAAATGATTAAAATCTTTTTTCAAAAATTTTCCAAGAATTACAATTCTGCAATTTGACAAATATCATGCAAAAAGTAGATTTTTAAAATTGTTTATTTCATGGCCATTACTGAGCCCTAGGATAGGTCCAACTTAAGGTAGTACAAAACACTCGTAAAATTGGTAATTCAGCATGTTTTCTCAAATGATAAAATTAATGGCTTGATTTTTTGTAAAAGTTAATTTCAATCCATTATGTTAAGAAAAATATATAAATCATACCCATCGTTGTCGTGAAGCAGAAAAAATTGAGGTACAACGATGATTTTTTTTTAAGCTTACATTTGAATGGTGTTCATTTTATCTTTGTGCATTTTAGCCTTATATCATTTAAGACTGTGTAACTTGTGTTTCCTCTATAGTAAAGACCTGAAATTTGGACATAAACATCACGTCAGTGTTTATATTTTATGCTCATCAAATTCAAGGTCATATCCAAAGGTCAAATATGATTACGCTATCTAGGATTTTTATCCATTTTCACCTCTATCAAATATTTTCAAATTGCAAGTAATCTAAAGCACATGATCAAATTTTCACTATATATTTTGATATTGTTAATTAAGGTCAGATGACACGTTCCTCAATTTTATATAACTTTTTCCTGGAATTTGTTATTGATTAATTACTACTTTGACAAGCTTTCTCGCAAAAATTAGGGTACCTTACCAGGCATTTGCGCAAGATACTAGAGTATGCAATTTCCTATATAATCTTATTGATAATACACTTGAATTGCTGATATAAAAATTGTTGGCATATATTTATATATTTTTAAAATTTTGATCATTTTAAAAATGATAATTTTTTAAACCAATTTCGGTGAAAATCCGGATTATTTTTATTGGAACTCTCTATTACGAGGAGATACAAAAAAGATGCTGGAGGAACGTGTTGTCTGACCTTAAATGGGGTCGTGACAATCATACACTTAAACTTTATTGAAATTTAAATCATACAATATCTTTATAGAGACCTTTAAGTGTTGCAAATTTTCTTCTTTAAAGATGATTTACAAGCGCTATTCTTACATTATATTACATCAGAATTTACTTTAAGCTACCAGTTAGAATACATTTCAGTTTCTTTAAGTAACAGAAAGGTCTTCTGTACAAATAGCAGTACAAACTTTTGTAATATCTTTGAAAGTAGCTTATTGGCATAGCAAATTCTATCAATGACTATTCAATTTTACACTCCACTGAAAGGAAGTTATAATGGTAGGTTTGATGCGATGTTTGCAAAAGATTGTGAGGTCAGATTTCTTTCTAAGACCTATTTTTGATAAGCGCCTAAAATGTCCTCCGAAATTGAACATAATATTTTTACTGAACTATTATGTTTTCTTTCTAACATTTTCATTCATTTGATCCAAATGCCCTCACTTCCGAAATATGGCATCAAAGAGTTGACCTTTTCTTGCCATTTTTGAATTTTTTGTTTAAAAACAGCTTATTTTTTCAACAACAACAAAATGATCACAGGCTTGAACAAACAAAATATTTTCATGAAACATTTATCCAACCAAGACTAATACCGGTAACTGACAGAAAGATTTTGCTTGTTCAAAGCTGCGCTCTTTTTTTCCTATTCAAAAAATTTATAGAAAAATGTGCGTTTGATTAATTTTGATTGAATTCTGACGTCATATTCTGCCAGTGAGTGAAATAAAATTTGATATATAGATGAAAAATATATTCTATACCAACTCTTTTATGAAATATCAACACAATTTGATAACACTTTAACACTTTTAGAAATGTTGAATTGTGGGGGCAAAATTTGCACGACTCTTATCGTATATAACGGTAGTCCTTTAACATTTTTACTGGTTTCTTTCCAAAGAACAAAATATTATATTTTCAGAAAAATTGAATTATAGGAAAATTTTGGCTTATCTGTTTTACCTTAAAACATAAGAAAATAGGAAAAATCTTTTCAAAACATTTCTCCTCGAGAGCTACAATGCGTCAATTTGTGATATTAAAATCACAGTATTCTGTTAGAGTCTTAAGTTTTAATTTTGCAATCATGACCCTAAGATCGATAGTGGACCTCAAGGAAAGGGGAAAGGAGTTTAATTTAACTAAAAGAATATAGGAAAGATTATTTTTAGAATTTACATACTACAATTTGTCGATTCCTATGCAAATACATTAATAAACTCATTTCAACCAGTGTACAGCTTCCCCCTCCCATCTTCATGTTTAACTGATAAAATAATTTTGATTGATCTAAAATACATTAAATAGGTGAAAGTATTATGAAGCTGATGTACACCAAATTCAGGAAACTAATGAAATGACATTTTTGGACTTGAAACCTTTTTTTAAAGAGTTGTTTACCCTTCATGAAAATTAGGAAAAAATCATATTCTCCAAACATATGCAGTAAGTTATTAGTATTTCTGCATTTTCTAAGAAAGGGAAAGATTATTTTACTGAAAGAAAATAACTTGTACTAAAAAGTTTAAAAAATGTAATTTCCCCTTAGACTTCAGTGTTAACTCCAAGAAGTGTTATAGTGACACGGTGACTCAAAATACATGTTTTACTTTTTGATTATGACAACGGAAATCAGAAGAAATATACGAAATTTCATCATACGGAAGTTTTAACGCATCATAAGTTATCAGTTTACAAGTCAATAAAACTGATCTGGAAAATGCACATGTAAACAAACCGAGTTGGTTTGGACATCGGTTTTAGTGTTACGTGATTGCGATTGCTGTCTAAAAATAGTTACAGTTGGATTGAGAAAAGAAATTGAATGTGAAGCTATTTGATGTCCGGGTAAGAAATATGCATTCATAGAGAGTGCATCTTAATAAATTTATAGTTCTTGAAGACATCAGGTTTCAATGAGAGTCCACCAGCTCATGATATATGCCACGCTGCATTATGTACATTCCCCTGCGCTTGCGTGGCTATGAAGCGGAAGGGAAACTCAATATTTTTGTGTTGGCCCAACGTTGAATTCTATTTTTCTCTTTTAAATTTGATTTTAATTACTTTTGAACACTGTAATTTTTCAAAAGTTCACCTTTTCATAGATAAATTAAAAATGTGGGAATCGTCTAAAATCGATATTTGCTAAATCATGGGTTTGTGCGTCACCATGTTTCTTTAACTTGTTACTGTTAAAAATGTTCAATAATTTCAATGGTGAATCTCTATTACCGGTACATGATAAACCCTATAAAATTATACTAAGATTCTAGTGATCAAACCTTCAATCTATTAGATTTGAAATAAGATAGTTATGGATGGAATATCATAATTCAAAATTTGCTTTAAAATGAAAAACTAAGAATGTTACAAGAACTCACTTCAGAACTGACATTCAGATGAGATGTTGCCCATGGGCCTCAGATTAGATTTTACGTAGCTATTACTTTGTATGTATTATTTATTATATTCAAATATTGTGATAATGAATGAATTTTAGCTCACCTGCAATTTAGTTTTAAGTGAGCTTTTATGATTACATGTTGTCTATCTGTCAATTCCTTTGTTAACATTGTCTAGGTCCACTGAGCCAATTTAAACCAAACTTAACATAGAGATTAGAATCTCTGTATGAAGATTGTAAAGAAAATTGAGACTTTCTGTTGTTGAAATTTAAGTGAGCAAAGTGGCTAGTGGGCTTCTTGTTTATCAATAAACTCATACATTTAGAAGTAGTGTTCCTTTAATGAACATAAATGTTTCCCAAAAATTAATGCTTGTTTGACTTTATTACATTCTTATATCGCAGCATCAAGAACTGCTGAAGAAAGATGCGTTCATTGTGTGTTGCAAGACAGAAAATAGAACAGTTGATGATAAAACAGTAATGAAAATTACAAATCTGGGTCATCTACAAGGAATACCTCATCCAAGCAGTTGTCCATGAAACAAGTTTTTGTAATTAGGTTTATCAAATATGGATAAACCCTGTTATTTCATGCAATTCAGCATATGTTAAGAGGAAGAACGATAACTCTTGTATTGTTAATTCAAGGGTGATAACTCTACATTTCCTGAACTCGGAGCATGCGTGCTAAGCTCTTCCTTTTAAATTTAACTGTTCCCTGAATCGGTCGCAAAAAATTTACAACGAAAAAAAAATCAAATCGTATCTTAATAATCGACGCGTTTTATTACCGTAAACCATCAGTAAATATGCTGAGAGTAAGAAACCAAAGGGCCTCTAAGTCGAGAAGCCCATATGCAGCCGTGTCTACGAATTCAACGAAAACGTTTGCTTCGAACAATGTTTTAGCCCGAGGTCGTCGAGGAAATCAAGTGAGACCGCCTGCTGCAGCCAGCTCAAATAGGAATGCTTCCCCTCCGACACCAGCGGTACCAGCGTCAAATGTATCAACTGAAGCATGCCAGGGAACGTCACAGAGCGGGATGATCGACCCCCGGATGATTTCTCTTAACATGCCGCCAATTGCTAATCACATCCAGGACACGCCATGTGCGTTGTCATCACATGTTCCCCCCAACATGAATCAAGGTACAGAAATTTGTTTAGAAAATAATATTGACATGCCAAATCCATTCCACAGTGTTACTTCTCTGCTGGGGTACCATGTGTCCCAAGCTTACAAAGACAAAATTTGGAATGGCGAATGAATTTGTTCATTTAAGTAATTTGTTGCTGCAAGAGCCTTGTTCAGAAATTCAAAATCAAATTGTTTTTGAGGGGGGTGTTTTTCAAGTTAAACCAAAAAATAAAGAAACAAAAATTACAAACTTCTCCCAGTGGATGGATGCATTCCTCATTTATGCTTCAATTTACTTGGAAAAGCATCCACCACAAGCCATTTCACTCTTGAGGTATATATCAACAATTAAAAAAGGGGCAGCTAGTAATGATTCAGGTTGGTTAGATTATGATGTGCAATTTGGCTTAAAGAAGTCTGTAAACTCCTCTTTAAGCTGGGGATCTATTGATGCTGAACTGTGGTTGTTTTACATGCAACCAGCTAATAAAATCCAACTGTCAAATCAATCAACTCGTAGGTATTTGAAATGCTATGCCTACAATTATGAAGGTGTTTTTTTGCTTTTAAATCGCTTCCGCGACTTTAAATATAGTGCCAGAAACTTTGTCAAAAAAATTCCTCTTTAATTGACGAAATGATATGATTTAACGAATAATTTCCATTAGTACATATCAAATTGGGTATGTAAGTTTAAATGTTTCAATTATTCTTACAATAAAAAATATACTCAAAACGCGTGATGACGTTTATATTTGTGCTCCTGGCGCATGAATTAGCTAAGTGTATTAACAGGAAATTGAACGTCGCATATTTCCAATGCAAACATAAGGAGAAATACACACTGAATGTAAATATTAAATTTTGACGTCATGGCGGCGCAGCGAAAATACATCATATTGGTGGGAATCTCCAAAAAGGATTTTCTTTCTCGTCAAGAAATTGCTTGAACAATAACTATACGATGAAAAGGGGTCAAAAGCTTTAGGTAATCGGGGTTTATTTACTGATTGTTTAACTATAATTAAAACAAAGGGACTAAATATCAAGTACTTTTTACAACATTGATTTCAACAGTTCTAAGATATATACAGAATGAATGCAAGAGACGTTTCTCAGTAAGTTGACTTTTGGGAAGAGATAACACGATTTTTTTTCACAACAAATCAAGAATGGAGAGGGTGTTTGGCTATTGCAATTTTGAAATAAAAAGAAAAGATGAAGAATAGTTCATGTTTCAGTTCGTATGTAAGGTGTTTAAAACATAGGAGCAAGGAGAAACGTTAGAATGACTTGGATTTTCATTTTGGTAATTTTCGAAAAAAAATATCACCTGTTGAACATAATAGTTTTTTTTGGGCAAACTATTGTATATAGAGCACCTTATTTCTCTATATAGGTATTTCAGGGTTGACAAATGGATTATGGATACTGTTCACACAAAAGAAAACCTGGTTTGCTGTCACATTGACAGCTTTTCTATTTTTATTCCATCTGACATTTAATGAATATCAAACCTTAGTGAAATTTTGACATTTTTTTTTGTAAAATTATATCGTTCCAATTAGACATGAGTATGTGGTTGCTCCGGGTCATTGGATGTAGGCAAGTTTGTAAGCTTACCACGAATAAACAAACGATGTTATTTACTGTAAAATTTTCAAGTTAATAAAAGGTATCTTGATTTACTTAAGCACTGATCGAATATATTAACAAGAGGCCCAGGGACCACATCTCTCATCTGAGCAACAATAGCCATAACTCTGATCAAATCAGCATTACAGTATCAAAATCAAAATATCTTGACAACTAAGTACAGTAGATCTTGCACAAAAAGTTAAAAAATCTGCCAATTTTTATCCATATATTTTATGGCCCTTTTTGGTTTCTTTAGTAATTATGAGAAGATTTTTTCTCTATTCCTATATAAAAATCCCCCTTTGTGGCCCCATATTTCTCCAAGGAATCATGGTTTGATCTGCACAACCTGTGCTTTCACAAAAGTTTAAGCTTTTCTGGCTGAATGCTTTTCCAGAAGATTTTTTCTCTATATCTTCCTATGAAAATGTTCGACAATAATTGTGGCCACACCCTACCACGGGGACCATGATTTAAACCTAATTGTATTTACACTACATAAGGATGCTTCCACACAAGTTTAAGCTTTTCTGGCCAGATGGTTTTTGAAAAGAAGATTTATAAAGATTTTCTCTATATATTCTTTTGTCAAACTTGATCCCCACATTGTGGCCCCACAATTTTTCTCCTCGGTCGATATTCTCTCATCAGGTCTATATTACCATGTATTGACCTCATCAAAAGGCTATAATTGTATATTGTATATAATAATGATATAATATATTGTATCATATCTATATGGCATGATGACATTGTATCATATGACATCATAAGATAAATACAATGTGGTATAATATCTATTATTATATGATTGATTAATTCCTAGTTCTCTGACTGGCTCATATCCAACAACCTAGAAAAAATAAAACATTAAATTCACATGCACTTGACCTTTGAAGTCAAGATAACATCTCATCAGTAATTATATAGTGTTGTGCTGTAAATATGGAGTTTATGGTAAAGTGTAAAAACAAAATATAAGACACATAATGCAAATTTTGTAATATTTACACCAAGCTATCGAATTCAAAATGTACAATTCTCCAATAGTAACCATGTATTTCTCTTAAGAGAACTGGCTAACAACGCATTCCAGTCTTTAAATTTTTTGTGAAGGAGACTCTCCAGGTAGAAGTATGTAAATTGTTATATCAACAAAACATAGGTGATCGCAGAATACAAAGCTCACTGAGACGGGGCATCATCTTTAGGAGGCATCACCTTTATGAGACCACCTTTATCATTTTTATTTTCTAAGATACTACACAATATTGTGTCATATGATACAATATATTACTGTAATATATAATGATACAATATGATATTGTAACATATGATATTATATCGTTTCAAGATATGATATTGTATCATATAATATGATAAGTATTGTATCGTGTTATACATTATTGTATTTGATCACATAATACAATATCATAACTTAATATATGATACAATATAGTATCATATGCTACAATATCATATCAAATAATACATCACAATATTGTAACATGTGATATAATATTGTATGATATCGTTTTATAAATTATGATATTGTATCATATGATATTGTATTGTATGACACTGAATCATATATGATACATAATACGCTATTATACAAATATTGACGGGGGTTGAGGGCAACATTGATTATATGAGCCCCCGAGGGATAATCTTGTATGAAAGAAATGATTTTTTTTATAAGTATATCGTTTCTGGCTTGGTCAATACCTTTATCTAGTAAATAATATTATATCCAGAATTTCCTTTTACGTTCCGTTTTCCACCCCCATCCCCCTTCTAGATCCGTGTATGAGTATAATGATTTTTTTTTTTTACATTTACAGTGAATCAAACAACTTTTTAAAAGAGGTTAAGAACAACTAATGAATTTTCAAAAATCAAAGGAAATTCAAGAAAAATCAATTGAATTTTTTATTTATTCCCGTGAATGAAAATCTATCCATTCCTTTTGTGTTGGGAGACAATGATCAGTGAGATGGTTTATATTGTACAAGCACCTATCATGTACATTGTAACATAGGACTTTAGACTTTGATTTTAAATTGCCTCATCTTAAACGATAGAAGAAACGTCTGCTTCATTTTTTTATGAATTAATTTAACTTTGTATTTTAATGATCTAGTAAAAATGCACACAGAAATAGTTTTTAATATTTTGATGTCGATGTAAAGAGGACAGAAAGATTCTCTCTCTCTCTCTCTCTCTCTCTCTCTCTCTCTCTCTCTCTCTCTCTCTCTCTCTCTCTCTCTCTCTCTCTCTCTCTCTCTCTCTCTCTCATATTTCGAGAAAAATTAAATGTATGCAGTAAAGCAAACTTTAATATATTTTAATTATTTATGTTCTGGTTTTTTTTTACTCATTTGGAGACATTTTTAAAATACATTTAACGATAAATTATTTGTTTATTGTTAGTCGTAAATTTTAAATGCTCAGACTACACATACGACAGGTCGATCAGACACTGCGTGAATATAGTCTACATGTGCATTAGTTTGGCGTGTGTATGCACTGAAGTTTCAGAATTTATTAACATAAACTAACAAACAACGTAAAAATATTCTATTTATCATGATAAAAAAATATGAACCTACAACGATCAATACGGCAATATCGCGGATGATGGATAAATTTTTAGTCTGTTTGTTTTGAGACTATTTTTGATAATTTTTCCAAGGTCACATTTGTATGTTGTCTTGTTTAAATTGTTGAAAAGGGAGATACGAAAAATGTGTAATTTTCGATATTAAGGCCAATCAAATAATCATAGGCTCAAAAGCACGTTGGGAAAAAGAAATATTGTATCAATGCGCAGACCACGCATTCCACTATGATTTTTACAATTATCAGTTACTACTAAATGAAGGACAAATGTAAATCTTAAGAGAATAGATCGGTAGCTCATTGTTGACATTGAGTCCCAGCTAATTGTATTCTGCCATATGCATGTAATCCTGATTTAAAAATACAATGTAGATATTAAAGGGGGGGGGGGGTTATCGCAACAAGATGTTACTTATTATGTACTATGGAAGAATGTACTTTGTTATTCAATTTGTCTGCTCACCTGACGGCAGTTATTGACACGACGACGTCAAAAATAAATCATTCAATGCTATAGTAACTTGTTTGTCTAACTAAATGTAAACGCTTACATGTACAATTCAGCCGATTTAGTTAACAATAAGATTGTATGTCCTTTCTAATTAATTCGATCTTATATATTGTTGTTAAACGTATATGTGGCGTATTTAGAGTAAAATTTTTGACACGAGTTTGAGTAAAAATAAACATAATGCTTCTTATAATTAGACCTTTTGCCAACTCTAGGCCCATAAAACATGTTCTGTCTTTAGTTATTTGTCTCTAAACTTTGCTACATTTCTGATGAATATTAATGTGATCCGCCATTTATAACGCCACTGCGCATGAGTGCGAGAAAACCCAGCATTGAAAACACGGTGGAAGAACAGTTTGTTTACAACTTAGAATCACGTTTTTCTTGTCTTAAATTAGATAATTCTTATATCAGATGATACTCGAAGCATTATTATTCCGATACTCATTAATGTAAAACGATATAAATTGTTAATTATGTGTAATAAAGGAGAAACACGATTTTAGCGTCATCGACATGGTAAACGAGTAAATACCCCACGGCTCTCCCTGAGAGATGCATGTACTGAGAGTATTTATTCTTTATTTAAAAATTCCTCTGAACGAAAATCCACTTGTGGTTATATAAAGACACAGAACACATGGAACACGAACCTGACTAGCAAAACCCATACAACTTAAGTTCAATTCGGCTTTAATATTTATTCCATCAATCTACATGGTATCCGATGGCGATCTTCCCTTTGTTTTTACCCTTGTCAGTCTGTCTCTTTTTGCTTTCCTTGCCAAATCTGTCAAACTTAACGGTCTACCCCTCTTTCTCGTCGTCGCCATTGTTGTTGTAGACCGAGATAGATATCACGTGACCCATTTAAGGCGGGGTTATTCAAATCTTTTGTATTTTTTAACGGCACATAAAAAAATAAAATACATTTTTTTTATTTCTCGTATCTTTGTTATGCGATTGACTTAGACAGCGTAATTTATCCTATCCTATCTTTAACTAAAGTATTGAAGAAAATAATCAGATCTTATTATTGTTATTCACTAAAAATACGCCACAAATACCTTGAACAAATTCAAAACTTTGAATGTTTAAGGGGGATGTGCGACCATCTTTTACATATAAGAAGAAAAATGTAAACATTTCTTGAACTGGCTTGTTTCTGTCCAAAACTTACTAAAACTGTTGTCAAAAGATACAAAAGCAATAAATATGACGTTCAACATGTTGTTTTGTATGCTAATTACTCATACAAGGGCAGAACAATGCATTTTTAAATCACTTAGAACTGCGCAGCTACAGACTTAAATTTAAGATTTAAAAATATGAAAAAGTATTAAAGGACGTCATTAGTGTCCATTCTACAACCATTTATTGAGAAAAAAGTCAAAGCTTGCATATATAAGTTGTAACTTTGTCTCAAAAGAGGGTACCCTATTCTTAAAATGAGTCCCAAAAACCATCAATTTGCACGAGATATTTTAGTCTGTGTCTATGGAGGTTAATTGAAGTTATATTTTCATTGAAAAATATATGTATATTTTGTATTTAAGGAAATTAATTTTTTGACCCCTATCCTACTTCTAAAAACAATTTGATTTAATTTATACTCATAGAACTAAAACAAAACAATTGGAAGTGGTATAGAGATGTCTGTTACATTCAGTCCAGATTGTTTTGAATTGAAATTTATTTTTATAGATGAAAATATAACGTCAATATGCCTCCATAGACACGGGAGTTCTAACTATAGCCTGGAATTTTCTTGTTCTAAAAATAGATCCCATGCCGACTGATAAAAATAGGGTACCCTATTTTGAGGCAAATATTCTACATTTATGTGCAAAATTCAACCTTTTTCTCAACAAATGGTTGTAGAGAGGACACCAATGAACCCCCTTCATATTTTTTCAGATTCTTCAAAGTAAGTCTGTATCTGCGCAGTTTGACATCTGTTTTAAGTTATTAAAAAGGCGTCCTGTTCTTGTATGCATAATTTGCATACAAAACAACATGTAGAATCTCATATTTATTGCTTTTATATCTGTTGGCAACAGTTTTGGGCAGTTTCGGGCAGAAAGGTGCCAGTTCAAGAAATGTTTACATTCTTATCCTCAAATATAAAAGATGGCCGCACATCCCCCTTAAATTGAGTTTCTTTCTTATGAATTTATGAACAGCAGCAAATTGTACAATGTATTTCTTATAAGGTAATTATAGCTGCAGGTTCCAATCGAATAATTTTGTTTAGTCAGGCAAGATTTTAGGAAAGCTATTACTTGTTTAAAAAAATACGTACACGCTATTTGTAGAAGCACTTTAAGGAAACATGCAGAACCAGTATCATTCCCTCACCATATACGTTGTTCGACTTTAATAGCCCTAGCATTGTAATAGCATTGCTTTGCATACACAAAAACTTTTAAAAATTCAACACACATGTCTTAAAGCGTTTATTTATATGACTATTCATATTTATATGCACACATAGTGTACACGCATGATTCAAAATACCCCAAACTGAAGGGGTTGAGAATGCAGTCACTGAGTTTACATTTTATAGGTTTTGTAAAAATTAAAAAAAAAACACACATTACAGGTCAAGTTTATTAAATTGTCAATCTATATCAATATACAGTGTTAATTTCTTCGATTGTTAAGGCTACAGCGTAATTGATAAACATTGAACAGCGAAACCATGCAAATCTCCACCATAGAGGATAGCAAGTACATTATAATTAAATCACAAGTAACTTCATTACCTTTATAAAATTTTGTATATAGATAACTTATAAATTGCTGATGACGACTGTTGGATATTTTCATTTGTTGATGTTTTGTACAGTGCATCCAAAAACACGAAACGCTTGTCAAAATATCCCTAGTTTAATTGTTTAATCAGTTGGGGGGATAACTCGACGTAAAAGGTTTGGTCATGCAGGCACTCACCATCGTTTTTGAAAGGGGGCACATTTATCCGAAATCTTGACAAGCAAATACATGTAAAAGAAAAAAATCTCAAATCTTCAAAATCCTAATCCAGGATGGTGGTAGGGGTTGTGAGGCAGCTCTAACTTCTATTTTTTCAAAAAAAATATGATATTGTTTTAAATATGCCAATAATAATTTTGCCTTTTAATTTGATTTGATTTTTAAACTGCCTTGAACGCTTGGAGAATGTTTGATTATTTTAAATTCACTTTTCCTTTCTACACCCTGTTAAATTTGATCTTAAAAATTTGAAAAGAAAGATATGTTACATTAAAAATTTAAAATTTATCAATTTAAACTTAACTATTACAGTTTAAATTGAACAATAATTACACGTTAGGTCACTCTGCTTTGGAGGACCAAAGCTTATTTTTGCAAGGGGGTAAACTGTTATAGTTAAGTTTAAATTGAAAAATTTTAAACTTTTAATGTAACACTTATAAGTAACATGAATCAACAATTTTATGAGATTTCAGTGTTTGATTTATTGACAAATGTTGTTATTTAAAATAGAAATTTATGTGTTTAGGACTTATAATTATGTATCAAAATTTAATAATTAAAATTGAATAGTTTAATTAATTTATTTCTTTTAGTGCAATGAAATATCTCATACATTCTTTTAACTTAAATGGTGTTCTTGTATAAATCTTATTTAGACTAATTTTCACTCCCAAGGTTTACTCGCACATATTATGTAACATATAGAATGTCATTTTACATCAAAGAATTTTTGACAGGCTGTTAGGTAGTAATGTAAACATTTTCGTTTTCTCGGTTTCTTTGGAAATAAATTTTTCGGCGCATTAGCTTGACACTTCGAAATTCAAGGTAGATAAAATTATTTCTTTTGTTTCGGCTTTAAGTTAATCCTGTCTTTGTTACAGGTCTTCTTTGCAGAATTGCGAGTAATTGTTATAACACTTTCTTTGGCTTAGGTAACAGTGTCAAGCATCAAAGAAAATTTGCCGAAATTGGGCGTTAAGCTTTTTAAAATGAGTTACCTGATTGGTCAATTTCAAGTCCGTAGAGTGACCGCGTTGGTAGTGATTTTTACGAAATCACTTTCCAACTTGCGGCTCATTGAAATACACATCTTTTAATTAATTTCTACGGATTATGATTTTGATTCTTCAGGTAAGCTCAAAATTATTTCTAAGTACTTTATATTAATAATTATTTTGTAGAAGATCTTATTTTAAGATTATTTTGAAAAGTTTTTATTATTAATTTTATTTACTTGTAAAGAATTTGATTAATAAATCATAGAAATTCTTAAATTATCAAATCTAAAATTCTGTTCAACTTTTATTAATTTCGTTCTTGAACTAAATAACGTTAGCAATTCATTTCCTTTAATATATTAATTAGTTTCACAAATTTTTCAATTATTATAATCAATTTGTCAACTTTAAATTTTACCGCGCTAAATTTAAAAAAAGAACTCTTCTGTGCAAGGAGATAAACAAGTTAACGTATGCAAAAAGAAAATAGAAATTTTATCCGCTAAATGCTAAAACATGTTAAAATCTTATTAATTATTTGATTCTTTCGATAATTTATTTTCGATCCATCATGTTATTACATAGGAAACATTTTATAGGTAAGCCTTGTGCTTGATCTTGTTTTGATTTCTTTTTATGTATACTGTACTTTATTTTCACTCGTGTTTACATGTTTGTTTACATCATCTTTTGTGTTTTCGATAATGATTCTAATCTAAATTGTACAACTTTATATTTTTATATTTGTGATTTGAAACACTTTCCAACTTGCGGCTCATTGAAATAAACATCTTTTAATTAATTTCCACGGATTCTGATTTTGATTCTTCGGGTATTGTGAACGTGAGTATCTCACATAGCCACAAATCAGCCGAGCAATTCCCCAAACATCACAACGGTGAAAACCATAGTGTGATAGATATCATAATATTTTACTAGAAAATTTTTTAAATGGGAAAATTACATGAGATCAACAATTATAATTCGGTCCAGCAAAGTTTATCATTATAATCAAGGCATGCTGAGTCTGAACAATATGCTGGCTATGACAAAAATGGCGTTAAGTCAAAATGAGATTTAAAAATGGCCGAATAAGATTTCATAACGTCTTTTAATTTTTTTTTAATAGGAAACAAACATGAAAAAAAACAATTATAGTATGATCGAACAAAGTTTTTAATCATAACTAGGACATACTGAGTTTAAAGATATAAGAAGGCTCTTACAAAACTGGCGTTATTAAGGTAAAAATGGCAAACAGCCAGATTTCATAATTCTCTTTTAAAGCCTTTTAGAAGGGTTAAATGTGTACGTATCATTATTATACAAATATACATCTGACAAATTAAACTGGAACAGTTTAACCAATAAAAAACACTTTTCCATCCCTAACTAAAAATGTTAAATTCTCAGTTTTGTCTTATTCAAGTGTATTTAAGGAATAAGGAATCATTCTTTTAATATTATGAGGTGATAATTTTGGTCAGGGTGTGGTCAAATCTAATAAAGCTCGAACGCTCCGACCGAAATTATAACCTCATAATATTCAAAGAATGATACCTTATTACTTATATTTATATTTCTTTATCATCACATGTCATTTTTATATTTATATTATTTCTAATTTCTACTCTTTAAAGCAACATTTTAAAACCACTATTTTTTCATGTAGTACACGCTATGTATTACTACGCGGCGCAGCCAATCACGTTGTTCGGTTATGCTATAAGACACGCCCATTTTGTGTCGCTCGTCTTTTATAAAATTATTGGGCTATATGCTTCAAAATCGATTCGTAATGTTATAACAGAAAAATACAGTTGAAAATGTAAATATTTGTTATCAAACCATTCTCTGATTATGATTTTAAATATCCTTTTTGTTCCTTAACCTTTCCTTTTTAGCTCACCTGAGCTGAAAGCTCAAGTGAGCTTTTCTGATCACGTTTTGTCTGTCGTCCGTCTGTCCGTCTGTCTGTGTGTAAACTTTTCACATTTTCAACATCTTCTCAAGAACCACTGGGCCAATTTCACCCAAACTTTGCACAAAGCACCCTTAGAATAAGAGGATTCAAAGTTATGAAAATTAAGGACCACGCCCTTTTACAAGGGGAGATAATTAAGAATTATTGAAAAAAAAATTGAGAAATTTTCAAAAATCTTTTTCTCAAGACCCACTTGGCCAGGAAAGCTGAAACTTATGTGGAAGCATCCTCAGGTAGTATAGATTTAAAGTTGTGAAATTCATGACTACCGGTGGTAGGGTAGGGCCACAATGGGGGAGGGTCGAATTTTTACATAGGAATTTTACACAGAACCCAATCAGCCAGGAAAGCTGAATCTTAACTGGAAGCATTCTCAGGTTGTGTACATTGTAAGTTGTGAAAATTATGACCCCCGGGGGTAGGGTGGGGCCACATTGGGGGGTCGAATATCTACATAGGAATATATATAGTAAATCTTTAAAAATCTTCTTCTCAGAAATCAATCAGACAGGAAAGCTGAAATTTATATGGAAGCATCCTCAGGTAGTGTAGATTCAAAGATGTGAAAATCATGACCCCCGGCGGTAGGGTGGGGCCACAATTGGGAGGGGGCGAATATTTACATAGAAATATATAGAGAAAAGTCTTTAGAAAACTTCTTCTCAGAAACCAATCAGGAAAGCTGAAACTTAAGTGGAAGCACTGTCATGTAGGGTAGACTCAATTTGTTCAAATCATGACCCCCGGAGGTAGGGTGGGGCCAGATTGGGGGGGGGGGGAGGTCGAATTTTTACATATGCATATATAGAGTAAATCTTCAAAAATCTTCTTCTCAGGAACCAATCAGCCAGGAAAGCTGAAATTTATATGGAAGCATCCTCAGGTAGTGTAGATTGAAAGTTGTGAACATCAAGACTCATGGGGGTAGGGGGGACAATTGGGGTGGGGTCGAATTTTTACATAGGAATATATAGAGTAAATCTTTAAAAGTCTTCTTCTCAGAAACTAATCAACCAAGAAAGCTGAAACTTATGTGGAAGCATCCTCAGGTAGTGCAGATTATAAGTTGTGAAAATCATGACCCCCAATAGTAGGGTGGGGCCACAATTGGGGGGGGTGTCGAATTTTTAAATAGGAATATATTGAGCAAATCTTTAAAAATCTTCTTCTCAGAAACCAATTGTCCAAGAAAGCTGAAACTTATGTGGAAGCATCCTCAGGTAGTGTAGATTCAAAGTTGTGAAAATCATGAACCCTAGAGGTAGGGTGGGGCCACAATGGGGTCAAATTTTTACATAGGAATATATAGAGCAAATCTTTAAAAATCTTCTTCTCAGAAACTAATCAGCCAGGAAAGCTGACGCTTATGTGGAAGCATCCTCATGTAGTGTAGATTCAAAGATTTGAAAATCATGACGCCTGGAGGTAGGGTGGGGCTACAATGGGGCGGGGGTCGAATATTTAACATTGGAATATAGAGAGTAAATCTTTAAAAATCTTCTTCTCAGAAATCAATCAGACAGGAAAGCTGAAATTTATATGGAAGCATCTTCAGGTAGTGTAAATTCAAAGATGTGAAAATCATGACCCCCGGCGGTAGGGTGGGGCCACAATTGGGAGGGGGGCGAATATTTACATAGGAATATATAGAGAAAAGTCTTTAGAAAACTTCTTCTCAGAAACCAATCTTCAAGGAAAACTGAAACTTAAGTGGAAGCACCGTCATGTAGGGTAGACTCAAGTTTGTTCAAATCATGACCCCCGGAGGTAGGGTGGGGCCAGATTGGGGGGGGGAGGTCGAATTTTTACATATGCATATATAGAGTAAATCTTCTTCTCAGGAACTAATCAGCCAGGAAAGCTGAAATTTATATGGAAGCATCCTCAGGTAGTGTAGATTGAAAGTTGTGAACATCATGACTCATGGGGGTAGGGGGGACAATTGGGGTGGAGTCGAATTTTTACATAGGAATATATAGAGTAATTTTAAAACATCTTTTTAGAAACTAATCAGCCAGGAAAGCTGAAACTTGTGTGGAAGCATCCTCTGGTAGTGTAAATTTAAAGTTGTGAACATCATGACCCCCGGTGGTAGGGTGGGGCCACAATGGGGGGTCGAATTTTTACATAGGAATAAAGAGAGTAAATCTTTAAAAATCTTCTTCTCAGAAAACAATCAGCCAGGAAAGCTGAAATTTGTATGGAAGCATCCTCAGGTAGTGTAAATTGAAAGTTGTGAAAAACATGACCCCCGGAGGTAGGGTGGGGCCACAATGGGGTCAAATTTTTACATAGGAATATATAGAGTAAATTTTAAAAACCAATCAGCCAGGAAAGCTGAAACTTGTGTGGAAGCATCCTCAAATTCAAATTCAAATTCAAAGTTTTGAAAATCATAAGTCCTGGGGTAGGGTGGGGCCACAATGGGGAGGGGGACAAATTTTTACATAGGAATATATAGAGAAAAATCTTTAAAAACCTTCTTCTAAAAAACCATTTGCCTAGAAAGTCTGTAACTTTGGTGAAAGTAACTTCAGATAGTGTAGATTCAAATTCGTTAAAATTTTGAGGAGTAGGGTGGGGCCACAATTGGAATCCAATTGTACAGTGGAAAACATTTTAATTATTCACAAAAACTGAAATGTTATCATATATGGTTTTACTTATATGCAAGCATTTTGACATATTGCTGATTCTTTAAAATTGTTTAGACTTAGACCCCTGGACGATTATTGGGCCTCACAAGGGGTACAGAGTTTGATGTAGGTTTATATCCCATATATAAACAATTATTAGGGATCTTTTTTAGAACTGCAGGGTGTCAACAGGAATATCAACATGTGCTATGACTATAAAATCATCATGTTAGAAAAAGGACTTGATTATAAACATAAGAATATCCAGGGGGAAAATGGATTTTTATTTATACAGGATCTATATGTATTATACCACATTGTCCAGATAGTTTGTATTATGACTCCATTAAGCTGAATTTATCATGCCTTTTGTTGCTCAGGTGAGCGATGTGGCCCATGGGCCTCTTGTTTTTATTACACTCTATGGACCGATTCCTTCTGTCTGCGTATCTATACTACTATATTAAAATAATAGACTCGAAGTTTTGGCATCTAATACCGATAAATCGATGGAGCACTGTTTTTTGTTTTATATATTTTAAACATCATTGGAACTTGAAGATTACCAATTTGTTACAACCTACTTCAATTTTGTCCTGGGGGTCATTAAATGGCTGAAAAATGACGGGTTTTTTTTTTTTACAAAAAGTCTGGTTTCAAAAAACGTCAATTTTTTTTTGGCAGTAACCAAATGATCTTCTAGAATATGATTCGGGGTGTCATGTTGATGTGTAATCATATTTCAGTATTGTTGTTTTTTATTACGTGGGTCTGTGGGCATAAAAAAATGACGTTTTTTTGCAAAAAAAACTAGATGCTGTCATTAGACAGTACTACCCGCACCAAGTGTTTGCCTCTAAATAACACTCTCTTGTACTAGTTTTAGTCAAAAAGAAGGCCACATGCAATATGTTACAATTAAATGATCTTTGTCTGAAGTTACGTACACAACACAGGTGTACAGGTTGCATCGGGTACTAGTTTTACCCAGCTCTTTGGTTAGATGGGTTTCACGTGGTGTACATGCATATGTTTTCTTGATATGCAGAATAGGATTAATTAACATGAATAAACGTTTCTTTTGTGGTGATCAGCTAAAGGAAATTGTATTGTGCTAATTGGATTATCATTATGATGTTGACCAATATAGGTAAGTATAATACATGTAGTAGCGCAACATTATGAGACACCGGTATACAAAACAGTTAAGTTTTACTCTCACTTTCTAAAATGTGATCTCCATTTGCCAGCATACTGTATCATCATCTGTATTTAAATAAGCTTATCTACAGTTTCTGTCATTTTAATTGCAGAATGTTTTTATTTTTTCATTTGTCAGACTTACACTATTGAGTTGACTCCATATTGACCCTATTTTGTATTAAATTTGGGTATTAAATATCATGTTTATATGAGTTATAATAGGGAGGAAGGGGAAGGGGCCTTAACTGTTCCCCATCCCCAGGATGTGTGGATTAGATATACATTTTTAGTGAGAATGAAGGCATGCTGCAGCTTTTTTTCCCATTATACCCCCTACCCCATCATCATACACCAGTAATAGAAAAAGAGTTAATGACTAATTTTCTTTTATTTTAAATTGCTTATTCTTTTTTGTCAAGAGATATGTGCTATGTCAAGATTTATGACTCATGAAAATTTGTGCATTTTAATCCTGATTGTTAACATACATGTATAATTATATATAAAAAAAAATACATGTCATATTATACTAGGGATCTTGCAATCAATTGCAGAATTGCCAATCGGTTATTTATAACTCATTTTGAATGATTAATTTTTTAATCATTTTGGAAATAAAGACATTTCTAAATACATGTATAACATATTATCAATATTTTTTGTAGATTGATTTTGTAACTATTTAGGGCCCCACTCTGCAGATGCCCTATAGTGATAATTCTGTCCAATTCTGCTGATCATGTCAAGATACATTTAAGACAAATTGGCCCCTGCCCCTTGGGTCATTCCCCACCCCCCGGAGTTGTTTTTAAACAACCAACCCCCACCCCCTCCTCTTAAATAGAAAACATGAATAGTTGAATATTTTTAAAATATCCTCAAAATCATCGAAATCCCCACTCCTAAACCATATATATTTTTGTTTCTTGAACCATGACCATGTCAAGGTAAATCTTTTTGTGGTATTAGTAGGTCATGGCATCTGGGGGGTCACCCTAACCCAACCCCACCCTCCCAAAATAAAAAAATGATCAAATAACTTGAAAAAAATGCTTGTGATCCCCACCCTTAAAGCATATATATTCTTCCTCCTTATGCATCTTATGGTACATTATTTCAATCCCAAGAGATAAGAGGAGGTCCAGGAATTAGGTTTTTTATGGGACGGAACATCATTTTGCAGATAGCATTGACCCTCAGAATCAAATCTATATTTCTAAAACCTTATTGCAAATCTATAGCTCAGCCTCTGTTATATCCATATAAATGATGTGGCTGTTCATTAAATCATGAGAGGAGTTCTGAGAAGTAGGTTTTTTCAGGAGTGATAAACGTCAATTTTCAGCTACTATTTGACTCCCTGGATGAAATTTAAATTTTTAAAACCTTATTGCATGACTATATGACAGCCCCTATCATACCCCAAGATATGATGTGGCTATTTATTAAATCGTGAGAGGAGCTCCGGGAAGTACGTTTTTTTAAGAGTGATAAACATCAATTTTCAGCTACTATTTGACTCCCTGGATGAAATTTAGATTTTTAAAACCTTATTGCACATCTATAGGACAGTCCCTATCATATCTCAAGAGATAACATAGCTACCGCATAAATTGTAAGAGGGGTTCTGGGAACCATATTTTTTTTGCAAAAAAACGTCATTTTTTGATGCTCACAGACCCTCGTGATAAAAACAAAAATTCTGAGACATGATTACACGTCAACATGACACCCCAAAGCATATCCTATTAGATCATTAGGCTACTGCAAAAAGAAATTGACGTTTTTTGAAACCAGACTTTTTGTAAAAAAAACCCGTCATTTTTCAGCCATTTAATGACCCCCAGGACAAAATTGAAATTTCCGAAACCTTATTGCGCATCTATAGGACACCCCAAAACATATTCCAAGAGATGATTTGTCTACTGTTGAAAATGTAAAAGGAGTTCGAGGAAGGAGGTTTTTTGTCAAAAAACGTCATTTTTTACCAATTATTTGACCCCCAGGACTACCAGAGAATTTTTCAAACCTTTTTACAAAACAACATGACACCCCAAATCATACTTCAAGAGTTCATTTTGCTGGTTTATAAGATGTAAGAGCAGTTTGAGAAAGTAAAACGTAACAGACGGACGGACGGACGGACGGACAGACGGACGGACAGACGGAACAGGGTAACAACAATATACCCGAACTTTCTTTAGAAAGTGCGGGTATAATAAGCAATTTGAAATAAAACAAAATTACAGTCACTAACTCTTTTTCTATTACTGGTGTATGATGATGGGGTAGGGGGTATAATGGGGGAAAAAAGCTGCAGCATGCCTTCATTCTCACTAGAAATCTAATCCACACATCCAGGGGATGGGGAACGGTTAAGGCCCCTACCCCTTCCTCCCTATTATAACTCATATAAACATGATATTTAATACCCAAATTTAATGCAAAATGTTACAGGGTCAATATGGAGTTAACTCAATAGTGTAAGTCTGACAAATGAAAAAAATATAACTTTTTCAATTAAAATGACAGAAACTGTAGATAAGCTTATTTAAATAAAGATGATGATACAGTATGCTGGCAAAGGGATATCACATTTTGGAAAGTGAAAGTAAAAACTGTTTTGTATACCGTTGTCTCATAATATTGCTGTATTATACTTACCTACATGTATATTGGTCAAGATCATAATGATCATCCAATTAGCACAATATGAATTCCTTAAGCTGATCACCACAAAAGAAACGTTTATTCATGTTAATTAATCCTATTCTGCATAAATTATCAAAAAACCATATGCATGTACACCACGTGAAACCCATCTAACCAAAGAGCTGGTTAAAACTAGTACCCGCTAATGCAACTTATACACCTGTGTTGTGTACGTAACTTCAGACAAAGATCATTTAATTGTTACATATTGCATGTATTTTCATAACTTTATTCTTTAAAACCCCTTGCACAATTTTATTAGGTAATTAACCATGTAAAGCACAATTTTCAGCTTTAAGGTGGTATGGGACACCCACATGTTGTGATGTACTCCTTATTGAACGAAACAAATAAAGTATAAAATATAATATTTTCCCCCAAAACAATGTTACCTAACAGCATAGTGCAATGGGTTAAAGCGTTAACAATGTGTCTGTAAGTAGAGAGTTTGAATCCTGCTGGGCCTTATCTTATTTTTACCTTAAGTTTCTAAAAATTTTAAAAACGTTTTTTTGGCCAAATATTCATTTGTAAAAATTTTTAATTCTAAAACGGTGAAAGTAATTTAATTAGAATATAACTACATATAATATAAATAACGCACTTTTATCCACATAAAGATCGACATGTGTTTGATACCACCTTTTAAAATCGTTAAAGCAGTCCTGCAGTGAAAATCATTGCGCAATATGACATTTATTTTGTACTGTTTACAATATTCTTGATTGCAATTACATGTACAGGCTTTCATTGTTATCAAAATTCAAAATATTCTGATTACTTTTTTTATTTATCCATGGGTAGTGGGGGGGGGGGGGGTGGTCAGAGTAATAATTGTGTTTGCAGGAGGGGGGGGGGTTGTAGTCTGAGGTTTATATTTAATTTTGTTTGTAATAATTATATAGACCATTCTTTTTATGACATGAAATGTTTAGATTATTGATTAATTTAAAATTCACATGCAAACAGTTTAACCCCAAATTGTACATAAAGGCAATATGTGTATTATGGGATATGCACTCTCATAAGAAATAAATATACATGAACAGAATTTACAGCAAATTTCCAATGAAAATTTACACGTATTTGTATGATCGTTTCTGAGTGTATCCATGCAAATGTGATATTGTGGAAACATAAACGAAAGGCAAAGAAATATTAATATTTGATTCCATGCAAAAAATTCACATTATATTACTTAGGAGAGATATAATGATAACAAAAAAACTAGCATGTAAACATATATATTTTCTTATGTATATGTATTGCTAGAATGTATATCTATCATTTAAAGCTAAGCTTTCAATGATTGAGCCCATTTAGTGCCGAGTATTGGACTACCTTAATGTCCTACGCACCCGGTTTAACGATAGAATGCGTTCCGTGTATTGTCTCTGTAGCATAGACTGACAATGCTTGTTTGATATGCGCGATCTTTCGCACGATAGAGACAGAGGACCAGTCTATCTGTAGCGAAGAAAATACGGGAGATAACTCTAACTCAGTGCATTTACTTTGAAAAACCCGAGAGTTCCGAATGTCAACATGGTGTGTAAATCTGAAGCGAGTAAAAACCGTTGGTGAGAGAGTGTCGAATTCTTCCATCATATGGATTAAATTGTTAGATGAAAGGTATTTACATTCTCAAAAAAGGTTTGTTATGATTAATTTGACTGTTATTTTCAATGCAACTTCATTATTTTTCTCCAAAATCGTTTCGGAACGATTCTGCATTCTCCATTTTCTGCTACATTACGGGTATATGGGAGGCATTCTAACTGTGGTGAGGGCCTGTCCCCAGACACAGTTAAAATTATTCTAAGGAGAGTGTAGTGAAATAAATAGCATTATTGTAGACTTATAGCTTTGTTCAATTTTTCAAATAAAAAAAACAAAACAAAATAAAAACAAAAATACCAGAATTATATTCACATTCATTGTTTATTTCAAAAGTACCTTACAATATGAATGTGTCGATGTATTTATTTCGTAAATGTCCGATATGCAATGTCAACCCGTGCAAGCACGGGTCAATTCTAGTAAATAGTTAAGAAAATGTGGCACATCTTGTCGGTTCGTGAAATGAGACAAAATACTTACAAAGTTATTGAAATGGGAGATTTTTCTGTACTACAGTGTGGAAATGGGTGTTTTAAAGCTTTATATTTACATTCAGTGTATATTTCCCCTTATGTTTGCATTGGAAATCTGCGACGTTCAATTTCCTCTGAACACACTTTGATTAGATGATGAATTTTATTATGACGTCACAAACGTCGAAGTGCAACGTCACAAGCGAAAATCAGAGTTCACTCTTGTGGCTGTTACAATAGCTCTTCCATCAATTGAACTTACCTTTAGGATAATACAGTAATTTTGTGGTATAAAACACATTTGCAGACAAGGCAAGAATTTAAAAGAAATATAAATATAAGTAATGAATGTTTATTTTGGGATGTCGTCGGTCCTATAACACACCAGGCCGTGCAGACAAATTATCATACCGCGCTAACGCGCGGTATTCAATTTGTCTGCACGGTCTGGTGTGTTATAGGGCCGACGACATCCCAAAATAAGCATTCATTGCTTAAAAAGACATCGGTATCAGAAGTTTATATGATACCGGTAACAGAGGTACAATCGGATACCTGGGAACAGGGTACGACATAAGATCCATTCTAGTGTCCGTTTGTTTTTCCTTTAACGCTTTTAAAGGAAATAAATCTGACCACTATATAATCATATGATATTTAGAGGATATCTATATTGTGTGATTTTATATTTGCTTTATCCAACGAGTTGAAATGGTGTAAATATTCGCGAGGCTTGCCGAGCGAATATAACCATTTCAACGAGTTGGATATATAGGATCTCTCCTGATTTGCGATGGTATATGATTTTTATCCAACTCGTTGTGTGTTTTCTATCCCCTCGCCTATGATTTTTATCCAACTCGTTGTGTGTTTTCTATCCCCGAGCCTTGGCGAGGGGATAGAAAACACACAACGAGTTGGATAAAAATCATATACCATCGCAAATCATGAGAGATTCTTTTTATCACATGTTTTATCACGTATTTTGTAAATCTCAATTTTTTTCTGTACAAATTATAATTGTAACACATCACAATCACAACACATTAACTACGAGACGTCAACAACTTTACGCATGGAAAAAAGTTCCTTGAAGTTTAACAAACAAACATTTCATTTTCGAACAATTTCTTTATGAATTCATGAAAAATAAACAAAACAACATTAAATGCTTCACTTTTATAACTCAACACTATTCAACTGTATTATTTCGTAGATTTTCATTATACGTCAATCAACCGGCTAAACCTACGTAATGTTTAATTATGACGTCACGTGGCGTAAGAACAAACAGTGTAATATCAAAAATTTATCCCATGAGTGATATCCACCGTATATTGAAATAAACATGTGATAAAAAGCAAATATAAAATCACACAATTATATATGTTCTATTTATTTCATACTATTTGATTTATATTAAGAAGCTTTTTAGACAGCCCAAAATATGACCCGAATTGATTTTTTTCAAAGATTAAACGATGATGCAACGTTGTGTTATACGGTTATTGTGACCTTGCGCAATACAATTTAGTACATCATTTCGGAGATAAATATTGGCAGCCATTTTGTTAACCAAAAGTTAACTCGATCATTATATGACTGCGCTTGTCGATGTTTTTTGCCCCGAAACTCGATTTAAAAACTTTCCAATGTTTGATCCAAAGTAATTAAGATGAAAATAATTGACTGTGCAAACTATACAACTTTTAACAGTGCTTTAATCAAGAAATACTACTAGTTTCACGTATGTCTTATCAAATAATTAGATGGAAAATAAAATCATTAACATCAAGAAACCGATCTTTTAGAGACTGAATAAAGTAGAAAAAATTGAATTCATCAACTTAGGAAAATTATAAGCATTGAAAAAAGAAATAAAAATTTTTCGAAATCAAGAACTTTTTTTCGGCTATTTCCGAAGACAAAACTTTTACGTTTTACGTATGAAACATGTCATAATGAAGACTGAGCACGCGACGTTTAGTTTAACTTTGGCATATGATTTGAGTAGATAGGCGGATCCTACCGTGTGCGTTTCAAATAAATTTTATTCTACAAAAAAAATTAAACTGCACTGTGTTGAATCTAGCTGCGCTCGATTAAAACGAACACTAGCCTAATGATTCGAAGTTGAAAATACTGAATAAGGATGCTTACTGCTGGTGAAATAAAAGTCTTGGGAGACATTATTTCGGTAATTTCTTGTATAGAAACACAACCAAAGCGTTTTGTTTTCATTGCGTAGTCAGAATGAACTCCTTGATAATGTAGCTAACGTGATTTGCAGTTTTAAACACTTCGCAGTTTGTGTTTTCCTTTATATTTGTAATTTAAATCTTCGACAAAATCCATTTTAAATCAATTTTTGGTAGTAGATATAGCTATATGGAAAATACTAGAAAGTCTTCGAAAATAGGTCACTGAAGCGTTGAGGCGAGGGGCTGTGTCAAAAATAGTTCGGACCTGAAGTATTTGATAAAGCATCACCCGTTTGATAAAGCAAAGGTTTATCACACGGGTAGTATACACCAACGTATGAGATAAATTATCAATGGGAAAGTTTGTCACAAATCATCATATCGTTCAGCTTTATATATAATGATACGTTTGCGCAATATGTTTCGGGGGAGGGGCGTTTTTTAACCACAATGAACCACAATGAAACCACAATGAACCAAAATTAACTTAACTATGGTGAGAATTAATCTTTAAAAGGTCAATAATTCCTTTAAAGTTTAATTCTACCTATTGGACGGCAGTTTATATGTCAAACAATTTTTAAAATGCTGTTAAAAATTATCTTTTTTATTTGGCACAAGCACAAACCTTATACGTCAATATTTTGTTTATCTCATTCAATTGTTGAAAACAACTTTTATACACATGTAGATAGATGTTTAAAAGAAAAACAGTAATGAAAAAATTTAATATATACAAGGTTTATTTTGAGTATTTATTAAGGAATAAGGAATCATTCTTTGAGTATTATGATATAATTTTGGTCGGGGTGTGATCAAATCTAATAAAGCCCGAAAGGTTTTATGATAGATTTACTTATTACTTATATAATTTACACCAGTTGTACGATTAAATATTATAATATTAATTATGTCCCCAACAATACGTATTTTGAATTTATTGGGCTGTATAGTACAAAATCGATTCGTATCGTTATCACAGACAGAGACACTGGAAAATGTAAATATATATAATCAAGACCTATTGTTATTTCAAGCTTATATGATTAGCTCGGTTCTCATAATGTTTTATCTGTTTAATATTAAAGTAATCAGTCGCTTCATGTACATTTAACAGTATTTGATCAACTGATAAGTTAATTTCACAGTTCTTGCCATCTCTGGATTAAATTTTGTGGGTTTAAGATACAGTTCTTGGGGTATTTCTAATCACCCCGCACTAATCGCATTTTTGGGCTCGTGAAGTATTGCTTTGAACTGTAAGAACATTCAACAAATCAAACTACGCAACAGTCACCATCGTTATATATACATAAAATTAAACAGGAAATATCATAAATAAACAAACTAATTTGTGATTTATTTGTTGTACTCGATAAGAATATACTTAATCGCTATCCTTTATATTTTCATGTTAAAAACGTTGTTTAATATTTTTCATCTATATTGTAGCCTTATTAACCAACGAAACATAACAAACTGTAAATTGATAAATCGGTAATCTTATGAGCTTTCAAACGTTGTACAAACTGTTTACAGCATCTATAAAATGTGGACATTATGGCTGCATTTTGTACCCCCCCCCCCCCCCCTCAGAATGGGGATTTCGAATCACGTGTGAACACAATGACCGCTTCTGTATAAATATGCGTTTAATATTTTTTTGTTAAATTGTTTTGTGTGTGCAATGCAATGGTATTACAACGATAGGGCTATTAAATTCGCATTTTGTTTGTGTTGATTGATTATTACTCGTTTATGAACGTTACCCTCCGTGTTTCTACAGATAGCGTGCGCAGGCAATGCATAGGGTGGATATATCATGGATTCAAATAATGATTTACTTTTACTTTCTAAAGACTATAGGGAGATATTATGAACTAATCAGTTAATAATATTATTTTTTTGCAGTGCCTTTTTGCCACTTTTTAAAAAAGTTACTGCTTCGAAATACCCGGAAGAGGATCGCAATACAGTAAAGTGGTGGTGTCGTAAGATTTACCCATGTTACAGTCGCTTCAAAGATAGACTATTTTATGACATAAAATTGTTTCCTGACATAATCTTTTCATCATAAAATTATTATCACAAGATATTAATAGGTCTAGAGTTAATTATGTTGGGTTTTGTACGTTCAAGTAAAATATACAATGAAATCAAATATTTCTTTCCTCAGCATATTAAGGACACTCAAAGATTAAAAATGAAATGCATTTTCATTATGAAAACCACAATTACCGCAAATAGAATTATCTTTCACTTAGTTAACATGTAAAATTTTGCGCTGTAATACATATATATACAGCCTGTCTTTTTTGCAATAGATAAATTGGAAGTCAAACGAACGATTAAGTGATAAAAATTAAGAATGATAATGCATGGCTTATACAAACCGATGTCGATTTACTCTTTACTTAAGGACATTTGAATAATTTTTGGCCAATGATAAAAGCAATGAATGTAACTTACGAAGTGCAGTTATTAAAAATAAATGAAGACTTTTTATCTATCGCAAAATAGAGATGAGTCAGTATTTGTAAAGAAAAAATAAATTCGTTTAATTCGTCAGGCTCAACATTAACTCCTAGGACTGCAACAGTATCCAGAGCCCCAGGAAAAACCCCGCATCTGCCCCGAAATGACCGGAATTACAGCAACCGGTGCAACACCGGAACAACCTATCGTCCTCCAGTAAACAGAGGTCACTTCAAGAGGCGATCCTACTGTCGTGTCGTGTTTTTGACTATGACGTTATATGGGGAATGTTTTACTCGCTTGCAGTGGGAGGACCCGTTTATCAATGTCCAGTCCAAAAGGTTTGGGACTATTGCTCTGAAAATAGAAGCAGGGAAGCCTTCAGAAAATAATTATAACTTTATTGCTGCAGGTCTCCGATCAGAATGGACATATAATATTAGTCACCAGGCACAATAAAAATTATGACACTATCTGCATTAAGCATTACAAATGTGGGTGCCCTAGCCTACCTAACACTGGTGACTATCAGAGTGATTAAACAATATAAAAACACTCCCTCTGTATAAAAAAATATAAACAATGACATTTTCCTTAATAAAAGTTAATGTAAACAATTGTCGAGGAAATTCGAACTTATAAAAGTAAATAGAGTTAACAGTTATCTGATGAACGAGGCTTTACACAAACGAAGCGGTGATTCAAACAATGCATAAATTTACCTGAGTATTCCTTTAAATAAGGATCCATTAAGTATTTAAAGTATAAACTTACGATATAAAAGTTAACTGTTGCATCGCTGTGCAGTAAACAAATCTTAAACTCAAGAACCAAAAACGGAATCACTATTTCCGACTTTGTAAAAAAAAAGAAATAAAGTGTAAATGCCGCAGGTGCCAGTTATGAATCAATAAACCAAAAATAACTATGATTAACTGTTTTAACTAAGAATTCATAAACTAAAATATAATGGCAACTAAAGTTAACAATTTAGAATTTAAAAAAAAAGGTTTAAATCAAATAAACTTGACTAAGAAAATTAATGAAGTAAACATTAACTTAAACTTAGACGAAAGCTCAAATTTCTTAAAAACATATTTAACTTCACGATGAAAAGAACTTTTATACATTCCGAAATAAAGAAATGAAAAAGCTTTTTAGAATAACTATGAAATTAAAGAGAAAATAAACAAAACCATATTTTACCTGAAAATAGAAGCAGGGAAGCCTTCAGAAAATAATTATAACTTTATTGCTGCAGGTCTCCGATCAGAATGACCGAGGTAGGGTACGCTACCTTAATCGGAGACCTGGGCTTCCCTGGTCTATTTCAGCCAATCAAAATTCAGATTCTTTGTTCGAAGACTATTTTGGTAATTTTAACTTTGACCCACGTGACCGTACTTGCCGGACACTGGCCATCAAGAAATAATTAGTTTAACGTAGATAATCCCCTAACAAAGAAAATCTGCTGACACCTGAGCACATCTTGAGCTTGACACCAGGTAAAAAAGATAAAAGGAAACCTTAATAACAATTATAAACATCGTAACACCCATGTGTAAATTAACTTGGTCGTCGGACTAATAAATTACATAATACTACATTTTTGCGACATTGTTACTCCGCATACCTAACAGGATAAGTTTTGATAAGTAATTGGACAACCTTTAGGTATTTACTTTGAGCAACATTGCTTTGTACAAAATAAAAATCTGTAACTGTCAGATATGCCGAAAACAACTTTTAAAGTAATCAATGTGTTTAACATTTTGTAATGAATTTTGAATTAAAAGAAAAATGCAATAAATGTGAACATTGCTGTAAACCATAAACCTGAACAAAATATTAAGATCAATAAAACAAATTTACTACTCTACTTTATCAAACAAACTATGACTAAAAATTCCTCTATTACTATTCTACACAAAACAATTTAACCCATATACATGTATATTTAATTAAACACACATAGACTGTTAATAAACATATCTGTCCTTTCTGATATATTTCATTTTATCAAATCAAATATACAATATGACTACTTTCCCCCTTGCTCCAATTACTTTCGTCCTCGAAAGCTCAAATTTCAACATTTATAATTTATTAGGGAAGTGGTAAAAGAAAATAAACCAAAAAAAAAAAATATAGAAGAGGAGCAAGGTGAAACACCTACTGGTACATAAACAAGAGAAGAAAAATTGAAAATATAAATCATCATATATCTATAAAAAAAAAAAACAGAAAAAAAACTATGTAAATCAAAAAATGATATAGGGGAGCAAAAGAAAAACTATCTACATAATAAGTGATTCCCCAAAACAAACAAAAATATCAATTACAATTTTAAACTCTGAGTTAATTATTAATATATACAAGCATGTGAAAATACCATCACATTATGAAAATGACTGCACACAAAAAACAAAACTGAGAAATGGAGAAGAAAAATGAAATAAAAATATGGCATGAAGTTTGTTAATATACAGAAACAAAATTTGTTAGTAAGAAGGAGACAAGACGGGTAACGTTTTGTGATTCGGTTTGTTTTTGGTTTCGAAAGAAAGAGAAAAATTTTTTTTTAACATTTAATCAATCCAATAATGAAAATTATCAAACTAAAAGAAATTATGAGAAATTTAAAGTTAATCTTTTTTTGGTATGTTAGTCATTGAAAGAAATTGCCCAAATTAATAATGTATTTATTGTAGGTAGAAAGCATATTTGTTGTGAATAATGATTGCGTAAGCTCTGAAAGGTTGTGTAACTTGTAATGTAAGAACGGATTGACAGAAAATTTGTGAGGGATTTGTATTGTTGTTTGCGTTTGTTTATCTGTGACAGAGAACTCGGACCATTTAGCAATTACTTTACAAGACGGAAAAGTTGATTCTGAAATATCAGAAATGATTGGTTTGGTTATGACATAGTATGAAGGACAGAGTGATAAATGGGTAATAGGAACTATAACACAGTTTCCACCGGAGGTTAACTCTAATGCTATAATTGACCCCTTCTGCGACTTAGATTTGTACAATAAATATAATACAATTAAAAGGATAACCAAAACAATGAGCGATATGATGACTGAAGCATGTACCCAAGTAAACTCAATAAATTCATCAGAAGTCTCTTTAAGAGCTGCTTCACTACTGGGCTTTCTATATATAAATGAAGGGACATTTTGAGAAGATGCATGGTGCACCTCCTTTAAAATTAACAAGGTGGTACAAATTTTCCTCACCTTGATACATAATACAATACATAACACAATATACCTGCTAAACTTAGAGAAACTAAGGTAATGATATCTGAGGTATTAGGCCATTCTTGAGGAATTTCAATCTGACCGTCTAACATGGGTTCAGCAAGGGACTTAAAAATTTTCTGATCCTTCTTAACTGCATTAGCTATTTTCTTAAGATTTAAATGAGCTTTGTGGTCATTGGCTAATACATCATGCATTGTATGATTGTAAAAGATGAATTCTGGGATGGACATATTTATAGGTTTCGGGAAGAAGGTGTTACCATATATTTGTTGTACGGAAGGTTCATCAAAGAATTGTTGCAAAAGGGCTAAATTTACAGGATGAATAACAGAAAAATTTGATATACTCTTATAACAACTGACCAAACGTGGTGCGAAAAACAATGTTTCTGTAGACAACGAACATCTACAGGGAATATGGAATATACAAAAAGCACAACCTTTCAAAACCCTCTTTTCTTTGAGACAATCAAGAACAACTGTAGGTGTATTGTACAATAAAACCGAAGTAGAAGACAATTCTATAATATTAGAATTTACCACATTTTGAAGATACCTAAAATTACATAATTCCTTAAATTGTTGAACATTGTTTGCAAATAACGCCATGGTACAATCAGGAACGGTTATTGGGGATTGAGGCCAATTAGAAAAACACAAAATTGCGGTGCCATGAACACAATCAGACAAATCCTGAGAATTTAAAGACAAAAAATAATCATGATGAGGTGTAATTGCAAAATAATCTGACAGTGACAAAAGTTGGGTTGCTTGCATCTTAGAGGTAACATTTTCTGAAGTTGGTACAGGTAGACTGATTACTTTGTATAGCTTCATTGGAAGTCTCTGAGAGGAAATAGGAAATTTCACCGTTACAAACAAATCATTATTGTGACCAGCAAAAAGAAATTCATTACTTGAGTAATAAAATGAAGAATCCAGTTGAATCAAATAAAATTTTTGGTATGACTTTCGTAGCTTATGCCGAATACTTTAGATGACCTCTGCCAAAATGTGTTTTGGAATTAAAAATGGGCTAATTTTCCTTTCTAAGAGACTTTCTACTGCATTTTCTAACTTTGCGAAATTTGTTCTAAGTGATGAAGCTTGATTTACCTGATTAATGAGGATTTCAGAGACATTAGTGAAAGCAGATTCAAAATCAAACAATTTGTTGTTAAAAGAGGTTGCTACACTGGTTATATAGTCAGAATTAGCCTTGATTCCATGCACTAAATTTTTCATACGTTTATCGGTTAGTGATATAAAAGAGGAAAGATGAGCACCATGTTGTTCTAAAGCTTCAGCTAACTTCTCTGTTTTTCGATTCAAAGCATTAATATGACCAGACAAAATATTAACGTCATCCATGGTTGCTGTACCAAAAATACTTTTTGACAAAGAACCAATAAAGGGTAACAAAGTGCGTGTTTGACGTTGATTGCTTGTAATTTTAGTTTGAGGGATCATGTTATGAATAGATTTAATAGTTTCATTAAACTGTAAAAGAGTTTCCTCATGCAAACCATGTATAAAGTTAGCCAAGTTGTTGAGTAGCAAACAAGAAGTAATACTGTGAGTAGTACTAAGTGAACAAAATGGAACCGTATTGACCTTAAATCTAGCAGGCAACGGAATATGAAAAGTATGCAGCCAGTACTCTTGAGCTAACATCATGTTTGACTGTTCTTGAAAAATGACACCATAATTGATTCGCTGTACCACATTGTTAGAAGACGGATCCACTTGATTTGCCTGGGCCATCACCATACACAGGGACAACATCATGAATACTCCAAACATGTAATGTTGAATTCCAAAGTTTCCTACAAGTTATGAGAAAGGGAAAAAGAACTTTAATGATGTAATGATTATGTCGTGAAAAGATGAACCGATCGTTATTCAAATTTTCTAGCACTAAAGTTACTGCAAATGAAATTTACAAAATTGGATGACTACATCACATCAATAAAAACTTTATCCAAGATTTTAGAATATGATTTAAATTTTGAAGTGATTTTAATCAAAAATATGGTAAATTACGGCTAACCATTAGGAATTCAACATACGTATCTGAAAATCATATGCTTATAGACCAAAAGAATACATTTAACACATTGAAGAACTCATCAGACAAACATAATTCAATAAAACTTCTAATTAGACCCACTGTTGAAAATCTCAACTCAATCCTTAAATATTAAATTATCCTGAGTGGACCCTGACATCAAACCACTATAAATCAACCACTATGTAATACAAAAGTTTTGACATAGTTTTACCTCAATACTAAAATGCATTACTTAAAGTTTTGGCATTATAACGTAGCATTGAGCAGAATAAAAAAAATAAAAGACAACCTTTACTCATATCCTGACTTCGAAAAATCATATAGAACTTAGTAATTCCTTTTAAAACAAGATTTCCGGACCGTGCCAAGTTTGGTAAATTTGCGATTGATCATTTCTAAAACTTCGTTATCAAAACATTGATCTGGTTCCCATGCCTTGGAACCATCTTCCCACTCAACATAAATTTCGCGTCGACCATTTTTGAAACGACCTCTCAAAAACCTTGTGAATTTCCACTTTTTCTGTGGATCATAGATTGCCCCATCCTGAGTATCAGAATCCTCATCTGACCTTTGACCCGAGTCTGTGGACTCGTTAGTTGTATTTTGATTACCTGTTGGGTGACCATCTACAGTATCATTTTGATCATTGAACAACTGACCTAAACCCTCATCTTGTTCAGTATCAGTATTATCATCATCAACATCATCCTGTTGAACCGGAGTTTCATCCTGAGTGTGAAAAGTAGGTCTGATGACCTCTGGGTCATGATAACGTTTTAAATTTGATGCATTCATCATTGAACCGTGCAATTTGTTGTCAGAACATCTGCGAAGCTTATAAGTGAAATTAGGACCAACTTCCACAATTCTATAAGGTCCGTCTGACTTGTCATACAATTTGCTAGATAACCCCTTAGGGACTTTGTTGATCTTGATCAGAACTTGATCACCTAGCTGAAAATCTGGAGTGTTTGAGTTTAGATCATGCCTAATTTTGTTTTGTTTCTGATGCCATGCAATATTTTCTTTGGCAATTTTGTCAAATACCCTCATATTGTCCAAGAATTCTCAGATATAGGCTCTAGCATCTCGAGCCATGCTTTCTAGTGGGTCAAGTGCAACATCATAGGGAAGGTTTATCTCTTCCCCAAACACTAACAAATATGGAGAAAATTCAGTAGAATGCTGGGAAGGTGATTTCCGATAAGCCATTAAAATGTTTGCAATTAAGTCTGGCCATTTATCCTGAGCGTCTCCGCAGTAAGCTCTGAGAGATTGTGCAAGTGTGCTATTTTGCCTTTCAACTAAACCATTTGTTTTGGGGTGATAAGCCGAAGTGTGGTGTTGAGTAATATAAAAAATTTCACAGAGGGCATTTACTAATTTTGACATGAAGTTTCGACCCCTATCTGAAAATAAAACTTTGGGTGCCCCATATCTAGAAAAATTTCTTTGAAAAGCACTCTTGCAGTTTCTTCAGCACTTTGAGTTTTCAGTGGAAACCCTTCTACCCATCGAGAATATGCATCTACACAAAGTAAAATGTACTCATTTCCCTCTTTAGTTTTGTACAAATGACCCAAGATGTCTATGTGCCATCGTTCAAACTTTTTAGCCGGTGGTAGCGCTCGCATTGGCGGTTTCGTGGGATTGTAATCGCGTTTAGCACGCTGACACCGATCGCCTGACTTTACATATTTGATAATATCGCTATGCATTCTAGGCCAATAGTACTTTCTGTAAGAGCTGTTTTTACCTTTTCTATACCAAGGTGACCTCCTCCTGCCAGGCTGTCATGATATGAGAGCAGGGCATCTCTGCGTAGAACTTGTGGAAGAGCTAATTGTCTAATAAAATTAAACTCACCTTTAGGCTTTTTACATCTCCTTTGGAACCAGTGGTAAAGTATACCATCAACTAAACTAAAATGTTTTGCCTCTGCAATGATTAAATCTTTTGCATTTGCTTCCTCAGGGAGTGTACCATCATGAAGGTATTGATAAACCTGTTTAAAATCTGGACAATCTGCTTGTAATTTACCTAGATTGTTGAAAATAACCTGCCTGTCATCTTCGTCATCCGACTCAGTTTGTACCGGTGCAACAATAGGACGTTCATGATTATATGAAAATGATACCTGTATGCAGCAATTGTCTTCAATGTTCATTTTATCATCTTCAGGTTCTTCCGTCTCCTGTATAACTGATTCTACCTCAGACTTTGTCTCAGTACTTACCGGTACTACGGTCATGACCTTGGGGGTTTCTTCAACACACTGAACTATGATTGGTAGGTTTGAGGTAAATTCAGATACCTGCTCCTCTAACTCGTCAGTCTGTATACCTATTGCGTCAACTGTGAAAGTAGACTGATCAATGGTACAAGTGTTGATACTCACCTCTTGATATCCAGTATTTTCTGCATCAGAATGAGATGTATGGGTACTTGCAGATTTAGACAATTTTGACAAGGGCACTGCAGAGTTGCTATCTTGGGTTTCAATAGAATCATTATCTTGGATAGCTACTGAATTGATTTCAGAGGTACTTATCTCACCTGGATAATCACTTCTACTGAGGGCATCTGCTACTAAATTGCTCTTACCTGGTCTATGAATTATCTGAAAGTTGTATTCCTGCAACTTTAGAGCCCAGCGTTCTAAACGACCCGTGTGTTTAGCTGTTTGCAGCCAAACTAAAGCTTTATGGTCAGTTACTACAGTGAACCTACTGTGTACCAAGTAAGGACGAAAAGCAGCAATACCTTCTAGCACTGCCAGACTCTCTTTTTCAGTAGTATTGAATTTCTTTTGATCAGCCGACAGAAACTTACCTCCATATGAGATTACATATTCTCTCTTGTCATTATCTATCTGACCTAGTACATAGCCAACAGCATTATCCGAGGCATCGCATGTTAAAATAAATGATTTAGAAGTGTCAGGATAGGCCAAAATGGGGGCAGATACAAGTTTTTCTTTCAAAGTTTCAAAAGCTACCTGACACTGCTCAGACCATTCAAATCTCTTGTTCTTACTCAAAAGAGCGTTTAAGGGAGTTGCAATTTTGGCAAAATCTTGTACAAACCTCCGATAATAGTTGGCCATGCCAAGGAAGCTACGAACCTGTTTCTGAGTGCGAGGTGTAGGGAACTCACTTACGGCTGCTGTTTTATCTGAGTCAACTCGTACACCTTGTCGAGATATGATGTGCCCTAAAAACTTAACCTCTTTAACTGCGAAGTGACATTTAGCAGGTTGTAATTTTAAATTGGCTTCTTTTAAGCGGTCAAACACTTGCGCTAAGTGTGTAAGATGTTCATCGAAGGAGCGGGAAAAGATAAGAATGTCGTCAACGTACACGAGCACTGACTTCCAATTTAAACCGCGCAACACATTAGACATCAAGGTCTGAAAAGAGATTGGTGAGTTAGTAAGTCCAAAAGGCATCCGTTTCCATTCATAAACTCCACCTTGGGTTATGAATGCTGCCTTCTGTCTACTATCCTCATCAAGCTCCATTTGCCAGAATCCAGACATAAGATCTAAATTTGTAAAATAATTGGCTTTAGCTTCTCCTATAGCATCAAAAACTGTTTCTAAATGAGGAAGTGGGAAGGACATTGGCACTGTTATTTTGTTAAGGGCACGATAATCACATGCAAACCGAAAGGTATCATTCTTTTTCTTTACTAAAACCACTGGCGAATGCCATTCTGAATTTGAAGGCTGAATGATATCATGTTTCAACATTTCAGATACTTGATTTTCAATTTCTTTAGAAGCTTGCGGAGAAGTTCTGTAAAATTGAAGCTGAACAGGTTTTGAATTTGGTTTAATTTCAATTTTATGTTTGTGTGCACTTGTGCGTCCCAACTCACTCAGGTCAAGAGCAAAATTTTCTCTGTATCTGGATAAAAATTTCAGTAAAATATCTTTTTGATTCTGATCTAAATCTGAATTTCCTAAATCAAATTGAATTTCACCCTTACATTTGTTTTCTGAACTGTCTGGATTCAAAGCACTAACATTTCTTGATCCCCCCTCCAAAGACAAAATGCTTTCATGGTCAACATCAATAACATTTGCAACAACAAAATGAATGGGTAACTCAATAGTCTCAAAAGTAGGGTTAATCACTCTAAGGAAAGCACTACTACAGTCTACCTGCACACAACATCTAGCAGCTGACAGATTTAGTGATTCTAAATCTTTGTGAGGTTCTAATAATACAATGTCACCATTCTGATGTCGAGAAATATGTACTGGGATATTCATTTCACATCGGGGGGGGGGGGGGGGGGGGGGGATTAAAATAGGACACCTGGTTCTAGCATAACCATTTTCAGTCGTTATCACACAAACATTGTTTTCACCATTTTGGTCAGGTATATGTAAAGTATTGGAGGTTGAAAACCTTAGCACTGTGTCATGAGCACACAAAAAGTCCACACCTAAAATAAATGCATGATGAATGCCATGTACCACATGAGCTTTAAAATTGTATTCTCTGCCATTAATCGAAATTTCTAAATCTATCTGACCTAAAACAGGGAGTAATTTTCCACTAGCCCCTTTTACAGACTGAAAGGTGGGAGGAAGCAACCGATTTTGAGCGTACTGGGTTTTCGCTAAAAATTCTTTATTAATAATAGTTACTGAGGCACCAGAGTCAATCAGAGCACTAGTGTTATGACCGCCTACCCAAATAGGAATGGTGTTTTTCGTCCTGTGAGCCACAAAATTCACCTGAGGAACCGAGTGTATGTTTTGCCTACCTTTAGAATAGCTTCCAAAGACAGGCGCGCACCCCTATTGTTGTGACCTGTGGTGTTCATGTGAGTAAGTTGATCGTGGGGGTGGTGGTGTTGTGTATTGTAAGAAGTTTGTCTGTGTGGGCTATCTTTCTTAAAATGACCAAATTCTCTACAATAAAAACACCTAGCCGATGATACATTGTTATGTACAGAATCACAAAACTCACCCCGAGGATGACTGTATCTCTGGTGTTGTGGAGCAGGTCTCGGATGTCTGGGAGGTTGAGGTGGTCCATGGACTGGAGTCTGGAACCTGGGTGCGGACGGCTGGTATCCCCCGTGGTGAAATCTAGGCCTCTGTTGGTGCTCTTTCCGATAGAACGGACGCCGCGGCTGTTGTTGTGGATTGCGGGATTTCCGAACATCGTCTCGGATTTTCTGCAAAGCGTTTAAAAGAGCTAAATTAGTGGACTCCTGCAGCGCCGGGGTGGTCGTCCGACGCCGCCCAGCCATCTCCGCTCTAGAAGCAATGTTGCGCACGTCCTCTAACGTCTGGAGGTCAGCCTTAATCACCTCCATACTAAGGTCTTCTTTGAGCCCATTCATGATGACAGTGATGAGCCAGTCCTGGTCCACGGCACGGTCATTGGTGAGGGATGTTACTCGATGTATGAAGTCCTCCACGCTCTCAGTGTCTTTCTGCTTCACATCCATCAGCTGTAGGTTATGTCGTGAGGAGGGCTTGAATCTGTTATGAATAGCCTGCCTAATAGACTCAAGAGAGGTTTTAAGTGAGTTATCTAAAGAAAAAAACCAAGTCTCAGCTGCTCCTGCGAGGTAAAAGGGAAGAGTGTTGATAGCCACTGGGTCAGTTACTTTTTGTAGTGATAAAAATGTCATGAACTTCAACCACCACTGTACAATTGATGTCTTGCCGTCGTATTTGTCTAGCTTGACTTTCGGCGTGGGTGCCAAAGAGGAGGCAGCGGGGGCGACAGCTGGTGTTGTAACAGTACTCACAGCCGGAGCTTCAACTTATACCTGTCTTGTAGTGAGTGGTCTGGTCTGAAGATGGTACAACTGTTGTTTGAGACGTCCGATTTCTTCCTCCTGAGCCTCCAGCTGTTCCCTGTCCCGTTTGTGGTGATGCTCCCGTCGTTGGTGCTCCTCATCCCTCTTTTGTTCCAGGGCTTCTATGGCTCTGTCCTTCTCCTGTAGCTGAGATCGTAGCTCAATCAGCTGCAAGGCGTTGTTATCCTCTCCCTGTGTCTCCTTCCCTCCATTAGCGGGTGTCGGCATTTTCGTTTCCTGCTTTGATCGTAGAAAATAGTGGTTCATCCACCGGGCTTTTGGATACCCGGATTCTCCACCAGTTGTCGTGTCGTGTTTTTGACTATGACGTTATATGGGGAATGTTTTACTCGCTTGCAGTGGGAGGACCCGTTTATCAATGTCCAGTCCAAAAGGTTTGGGGCTATTGCTCTGAAAATAGAAGTAGTCATATTGTATATTTGATTTGATAAAATGAAATATATCAGAAAGGACACTACCCTTATTAACATTCGTCACACGTAGAACTCATAACACCTTCTCCTTGGTGATTTCACGTATAATCCATTTATGTCGTAATATTTAACAACAACATGGATATCCGAAATTTGAACTTTATTAAATATATTTACATGAGGTACTTGGAAAATTCGTTTTCCATTGATATCCTATAATACCCGTGAGAACATTGAGTTCTACCAACAAATTTGACATTTTAAACCAAACTAGAAATATCATCTATGCCAATAAAACAATTTCAGGATAATCTAACTAGCCAGGAAGGGGCAGTATTTGCATCATTAAAAAACAACCGCCATATCGTCATTAAAAAAGCTGACAAAGGTAACACTGTAGTCATCATGGAGAGAGGAAAATATATCTATAAAGAACTATGTCAACTTGAGTCAAAGCACTATAATGAAGTTGACAAACCCGATTTGTCACATTTACATAATATCATACAACAAAAAGTATGGGATATGCATATTAGAGGAACATTGGACAAAGAAACATATCGTTATCTAAATGATAACGAATCGTCCCTTAAATGCGGACACTTGTATTTGCTCCCTAAAATACACAAGATTAAAGATAATATCCTGACTGCCCTCACGAACGGCACTTGCAGTCTCAGACGGTTACCACCTGGGGCTCGTAACATAAAGCATGCTAAGATTTTGACTTAAGTAGGGTCATAAGTAGGACTTAGGAGGAATCTTAGGACCTGCATAAACCCTACTTAAGCATGTCTTATACCGTAACATAAAGCAAACTTAGCAATGTCTTAGCTAAGTCCTGCTTATGTTAAAAAGTAAAAACGAACTGATAATTTCTTTTATCGAATTGACTATATTGGTAACAAATCATTATATAAGATTAATATCTTGTTTATTTATAGATACAAGTGCTTGATAACAATTTTAAAACGCTCAAAGCGATAGATCTAGGTAATGTATTCAGTCTAGTGTTGTTACTTCTTTGTTTTGACGAGTATTTACTTGTTTAGTCGTTCTCGAAGACGTAATGTGGCGTAATATCGCGATGCGGTTAGAATTTGATAGAATAATATGGAGCATTTCTTTTTATCTTTTGTTATACATCTTACCTCACCAATAAGGTAATTCTAAATCCCTGAGTATAATTTCTTCATTAAGTCGGTATCTTGAAATGAGGCAGTCATCGTCTTTATAATCACTGATAGTATTTTTGTCATCAAACGTCCTTTTTTTTAATTTCTCAAGTTTCGTGAGTTTACATAATTATATAAATTTAGTGTTATTTTTTGTAAACTGACCATTACGTGTTTACAACCTTTTCAACAGCCTTCTTACATACTATGTGGGAAATGTAACAGCTTATTACGACCACTGTTAATACACATGTATTTATATCAATTAAACCAAAACTTTGATATTGGTAAATATTAAGATAATTATATTGTGTAAATTATGTGATTAATGCTCTGTATTCAAATGCTGAATTGCAATAATTAACAATAAAACTTCTAAATGTGTGTAAATAAAACTTAAGGAAGGAGTCTTTTCTTGTTTTCGACTTGTCAAAAGTAAATTTGATTAATCGTTCATTAAATCAAAATGAAAGGAAATTAAAATATCATATTTTTCTATCTTTTTTACTATTATACAACTTGGCATAGAAATAGTAATCAAAGTTTAGAATCTAACAAGGACTATATTTTTGGTGGAACATTGGCATAGGAAAATATCACATGTTTTTGCAATTCAGAATTGCTGTAGATTCATGAGTTTATTTAGCATTTATAAAACAATAGCATTAATAATGGATTTTTTCGACTAATTTAAACTAATAATAAGATACTAAGATTTAGAATATGTTTTTAAAACATGATTTGCCTATCAAATTACATTTTTATAAGCTTTTTAAAGTGTTCATTCTATAAATAGATTTGTGTGAAAAAAATCATTAAAATCGGATTTTCTCTCTTATTAAATGGTCAATATATTAGCTTTTCTGTCAATTAATATCTTTATGTAAAGTCTTCATAATATGTTAAAATCAGAAATATTTTATTATTGGAAGCATAGAAAAATAATCAAAATATCATCAAAATTTAAGAAAATTAGAGGAAATGCGGGCTAAGCAATATCAATTTTAGTTTGAATATTTAATTCAATTTAGTAGTTTTAGCTGATAGACAGTCTGATATTCTATCATTCATTGAAGAATACAAACTTTATATCTTAAACAGATGTCTTCAAAACTGCAGATAACTACATTTATTTTTATCATCCTTAACTTTAAATTGAGAAAAAAGGTAGTTACCTTGACCTCACCTTCATGCAAAAACAAGAGGGTCAAATTAAATTAAACTGATACAATCATTTGGTTATATGATCTGTTTGACTGTGTTAAAATTTCATGACTTTCTTGATATAAGAAGTGTGTCTAACAACGAGAAGACTCCTTCCTTAAGATAAACTTAAGTCACTCTACCGGTCGCCTAAGTTTTGTGTAAATTGTCCTAGCTAAGCACTCTTCTAGTTACGGACTTAAGTCTAAGAATGTACTTAAGTCCTACTTAAGCGCTGTCTTAGACTTAAGTATCCTTTATGTTACGAGCATCTGGGCGACCAATTATTTCACAATGCGATACACCAACACATAGAATTGGTGCTTACTGTGATTACTTTCTAATCCCGATAGCTAAAAAACAATCGACCTACATAAAGGATACAAGTGCCTTTATCAATAAAATCGAAACCTTATGCTTACCATCGCAGATTTTACTGATCACTTACGATGTTACAAGTATGTATACTAACATGGAGTTCGATGAATTATTATGCGCGGTTGAAGAAGCGTACAGAAATAATAAAAGAGAGTTGTCTCATCTGCCTTATCCCGATGTCACATATTTCTTCTTTTTTGTTAAGTGCATACTCGAAAATAATTATTTTGAATTTAATGGAAAATATTACAAACAAATCATTGGGTGTGCAATGGGTTCAACAGTTTCCCCGGAGGTATCTGATATTAGAATGTTTCAGATAACCCAATCAATTATGGATCAGTTTCAATTTCCTAACAAAGTCTTGTTTAATGGCAGATTCAGAGATGATGGTTTCATCATTTTCAATGGTTCTGAGATTCTGGATTTCTTTGAACTGGGCAACCGATATCACCCGCATTTAAAATTCACTTTTGAAATCTCGGTTGATTCATTGAACTTTTTAGACACAACGGTGTTTAAAGGAAGAAAATTCCAAGAATCCAACAAACTAGATATCAAATCATACATAAAACCAACAAACAACTTTCAATATCTACACAGAGAAAGCTCTCACAACCCAGCGGTATTCAAAGGTTTCATTAATGTATAAGACATGTGAGAAATACCAATGACACTACAACTCTCAATGCAATTCTATAAGACTTTAAGAAACACTTGTCAAAGAGAGGTTACTCTGGTACAGAAAAAATACCCGTTGTCACAAGCATTACTGGAACAGACAGAAATGAGATCCTAAATAAAAGCAACAGCCAATCAAAACTCCAAAATAAATTAGTTATGGTCACAAAATATAATCCGAGAATCAAAGGATTAATAAAAAAGCGATATAATTATTAAATCACGTTTACCACAAGACTACACTGCTAAGGTGGGCCCCTGAAGAGGCGGGCCTTAGGGCCAAGTACCTTAAAAAAAACAAAACGCCGAAACACTCTTTACTATATTTATTTTTATATATACAATTATGTATCAAAACAGGAAAAAAATGTCGTGAAGTTTGGTTTAGAGTGTCGGGTCCTAATAAATCTCATGGACGAATTTGGTTGATTGGTGTCCTTTTTTCACACCTAAGACGTATCCTAAGACGTACTTAGGACACAACATAGTCCTAAGATAGCTTCGTGAACATGCCTGCTGGTTTGTACAGTTTATATAAGTAAATATTGTTAATCGTTTATCTTCTCCTCAACTATAGATTGAGCGTGGTAGATTTCAATTATGATATTCCTAGAAATGGGAGATTTTGTAAACTATGTTTACTTTCACAGATTGCAGATTAGTTTCATTTTGTTCTAATCTGTTCAGTTTACAAAGAAATAAGATGTTCCGGTAGGTTTATTTTTCAATAATTAGATTTTTGAACCTCCAAATAAACATCAACAAATCACGAATCATACACTCCAGAGAGCGTAAAATGAAGCAGGGCCCTATTATCTTTCGATTAGGAAATAACACTCTGGAATATGTATCTTCTTCCTACAAGTACTTAGGAGTAATATTTGACATTCTACTACAGATATTGCCGAGATCAAAGAGATGCCGAGAACATTATTTTCCAATATACCACGAACGTCATCAGTAAATTATCAGATCAGAAATACCTATTTGTCTTGCACTGATCATGAAAGTACAACTTCAAGCCGTAAAAAGTTTTAAAACCATATCAATTTCACGTGTTAGTTCCAGTCAAAACGATGTGTATTGCCTCAAATGTTTATTTTTAAGAGATCAATGCGGCTGTTCACAGGACCTCCATAGCACAGTTTCACTGCGTGTTTTCACATAAAATATATAACGTGTAGCAGTAATAATCGTGTTAAATTGCCCTTAAAATATTAGGAATATGATTCAAACATATAATATAAATAAGTGAAGAGTATTAAAAATCCAAAGAAAAATTCTGTCGTCTGCATGTGATTCCTTTGATCGATACACATGTAAACCGTTGGGGTTACACGGAACAGCCGTCAAAATGACCTAGATCGTCTCTCTATAGGAGAAACGATCTGTAGAAATACTGGGCTGTTAGTAGAGTAGAAATAAAGTTCTTGTTATCGTGAATGTTGCAGGATAACCTCCTCGGTCTCGAAATGTTGTTTGAAATATAAAGGCCTCGGCTAACGCCTCGGCTTTTATATTTCAAAACAACATTTCTCGACCTCGGAGGTTATTCTGCAGCATTCACGAAAACTCGTACTTTATTTCTTAAATAACCTGGTACTAAAACTGAGGAGAGCGATGGAGCGATTTCAGGGGAACCTGTAACTGAGCGTACCTGAAAATTGTGTAACTTGGACAATATAGAAGACGAACTCAACTTTCTTCTAAAATGTATAATTTAATATATCTAACATTCTCAGATGGGAACTTTAAGAAAGTGTAAGGTTTCAAAATACCTCCTGTTTAACCCGAAATGATTTATTTCAAACACTGATTTGTAATTTTCTAAGACAAACTGCTATTTTTTAATATTCTGCATTTAAATTATGCATTAAAATTATTATTAAGTGTAAAGAGTGACTTGTAGGTCAAATAGGCTGGGTGTGTGAATTAATTTGTAAATGGAATACTAGTAATAATGAGCTTTCCTTTACTGTGTATGTGATATAAATTAGATTGTTAAAACAACACCCCCACGTCCTGCTCCCTAAAATCTGAAAACATGTAGGTGCTAATTAGGAAAGAATAATGAATCGACGGGTATTCACACCTCAAATTGGAAGACCTCGACACCGGGTACCGATCTCGAAGCGGAGTGGAGGCCTTCTCCCGCTGCTCTTCCCGACACCCTTACCTGTGCACCATTCCCACTAAAATCAGTCACCCATAGAAAATTCAGAATTTTAGCTAAGCGGGAAGACACCCAGTTTATTTGTTTTGCATGCTTGTTTAATTCTATTTCCTTGGAAAGAAAATCAATATAATATAATAATAATAATAATATATAACACACACACACACACACACACACACACACACACACACACACACTTTCATTCGTCTTTAATAGGGTGTAAGTTGCGTGTCTTACTAAATGTACACGCTCACACTTCAACCAATTAAAAAAAACGCATCGTTATAGTGGACGAGTCCAAAATGAGAGACACATCATACAATGTTAATAATCTGGCGAATACATGTACCATGCAGGCAGTTTACTTTGCGTTTATTTTCTTGTTTTGAGAGTCCTTTGCTTAAAAATGATGGAAAGGCCTTGAATTTTGCTATCTTCGTGCCATAATATATCATGTAAAACTATTTTCAGTTCACTGACAAGCTTAAAATAATGAAATAATTTTATTGAAAATAATATAAATGGACGTTATAAATCCTATGTCAAACGACTTTTTACTACTTGAATCTGCACGTCTCTTTAATGAATTTATGAGCAGCGGCAAATCTTAAAATGTAATACTATACATTTTTTAAGGTAATTATAGCTGCAAGTCTGTAGCCCCCGGTCTCGAAAAATGGGATGATAGTCAATCTGAATTTTTTTTTCTGACTGAGAGCTACATATATGCAGCAAAGATAACTATTACATGCTTCCAATTAAATAATTTTGTTTAGTCATGCAAGGCTGAAGCTTTTAGGAAAGCTATTACTTGTTAAACAATAACAACTCTACACTTTGTCTGTACATTCGCTAATTGTAGAACAAGCAGAATCCGTATCAGTCCGGACCTTACCATATACATTGTTCGACTTTAATAGCATTGTAATAGCATTGCTTTGCATGTACACAAAATCTTTAAAAAATTCTAAGTACACATTTTACGCATAGTGTACACGCGTGATTCAAAATACTCCAAACTGAAGAGGGTTAAGAATGCAGTCGTTGATTATACATTTTATAGAATTTGTGAAAAAAAAACATTGCAGGTCTGAAAGATTGTTAATTTATAAATATACAGTTTGTTAATTTCCTTCGATTGCTAAGGCTACAGCGTAATTGATAAACATTGAACAGCGTTTTTTCCATGCAAATTTCCTCCACGGATGATAGCGAGTACATTAATAAATCACAATTATTTTATTACCTCTCTAAAATTTTATATGTAAATAATTTATAAATTGCCGATGAAGGCTGTTTGATATTTTCGTTTGTAGGTGTTCTGCAAATAAAAAAACGCGAAACGCGGGACGATCGAGTTATAATTAAAATCCCTGCTAACCGTAACTAAAAATTAACGGCTTTGTATTCAAATAGTAATATTGACAAATATTATGTTCACTTTTTAGAAAGCATCTCCACAATGATAATATTATCTTCATCGTAAATCGTATTGTGTAATGTTTTAACAGAAAACGTTCTATCGGAATTAATCCCTTGTTCGTTAAATTTGTATGTCAGTAATACACATTATGCATTATAGAACGACCGTGTATTGTAGAAAATTGAGTTTAATTACCATGTATTGAAACCATTTTATTAACACATCTTCCAGTAATGAAACAATTCACAATGTCTCCGTAATCGTAAAACAGTGGGGCATTTAAACGAGTGTACTTGACCAGCTCTACAAGCACATGCGCTGTCGTCTGGGCGACGGCCTATACACAGCTAGCGACTCTGTTATCGATCGGTTACCTGAGTCTCGGAATGCATCTAAATATAGAGAGGGGCACAGTTTTGAATCAAACAACTAAAATAAAGTCAAAGAGATTCTTTTTTATGAAATGAAAATGTGCATATCAATAAAAACATTTGTGAATTTTATGGTGAATCATTTTTACGCGCCGCGTGTATCAGTTAGTGAATAACAAGAACCCCTTTCATAACTTCTTGCACGTGCACTCCCCCACGGAAAATGGGTCGATCCGGCTGAAATTGTTTCTGCTAAAACTGACTATATATTACAAAAACATCACATTGAATACTACGGATGGTATCAGAATTAATTTTTCAACAACTTTGCTCCAAAAATGCATTAGACATTTTTCTTCCTTTACAAGTTATTGACCAAAAACTTTTGAAACCTCTAACTCCTTAAAAATAGGGGCCCGCCCCTTTTTCTTAATACCAAACGAAAGGTCTCGGTAAGACCTTTTGTTTGCATTTAAATAACAAATGAAATATGTCTTGCACCATTTCTATGTATCTGCTTCCAAACCAGCCAATCTTTGAGATTCTGCCAGTCATCGTTAAAGCTTAATCCATCCGACAAAAGGGGTCGTTAAAATTTACTTAAAGGGGAATAACTCAAAAACGGATAGGAATTTTCATCAAGTAAAATAAGTAACGATAACATTGCGCAGCATGTTATCAGACCTGAAAATTTCAAAAAGTCGGTGAATAAACGAGCGAGATATTAAGGATCAAAGTTGGCGTCTAGAAGAAAAAAAATAATAAGAAATCTGAAATTTTTTCAGAATAATAGTAAGGTCTTCCGTTCGGAAACGGAAGACCTTAAATATATCAAAATCGTGTTTCCCGACCACAGGTGCTTGTGGACAGGACCATTCACACCCCCCCCCCCCTCAATGTTCTTAAAAAAATTATTGAATTTTTCCCATTTCTTTTCTCAAACAACCTCTTAGATACGTCTCAAGTCGAAAATAACAGAAATATCACGACTGCTTTCTTTATTCACATTCGTTTTCCGTAATGATATTAAAGGAATCATTCTTTGAATATCACGGGGCGTGATCAAATATAATTATATCAATCATAAGATCCGACCTAAATTTCTCCAGTCTCCAAACCGGAGAAAATCATCTGCATGCAGATCCAGAATTTTTTCCGGGGGGGGGGGGGGGGTCCGGGGCCAATATCATACTTTTTGGTCCGCGTTCATGGTTATATACATTGCTTATCATTATGCTTCTGGTAGAACTTGACCATTTGTCAGGCGCGGATCAAGAATTTTTCTTTGAAAGGGGGTGGGGGGTTGAGGGGAAATTTGTTGGCATCGTCTCAAACCACGGTGTGAAGTCGCCGTAGGTGGGAGAGGATTGTACATATCGTACGTGTTTTGCGATGATGGAAGTAGTATAGGCTTGCAGGATTATGTTCCAGAGAGAGGGGGTGGGGTGGTCTCTTAGCGACCCCAAGCATGATCAGGGTGTCAAGGGGGCGAAGCTTTCAGAAGCTTCTAATTTTTTTTTTTTTTTTTTTTTTTTTTTTTTTTTTTTTTTTTTTTTTAGATTTTTAAAGAGTAAAACGAAAGCGTGAAATTAACCTCGGTATTGGTGAACCCGTTAATTTATGTTTGATTAATTTATATTATTTTGAGCGAAAAAAAATATCTAAAGAAAAATTGCAATTATTTACGGGTTTCTAGTCAAAAAGTTTGTTTTCTAACAACGTTGCAAAGGTTGATACATTCTCAATTAAATCTGTTTGTCTATATGAAAAGAATAAGAATTTTACCATTTTTGTTTTTAAGATTATGATAATATTTTAAAACAGTGATATGATGTTCTCTCACCAACATTGAAATTGTAAATTTTTTAAAGTACAAACCATGCATGTACGTATTACTAGACTATTAGATATAATTTGAAGAAATTCAAATCCCATATTTACTGTAAAAGTGGTTATTTACGCTGGTGGTGAAGTGCGTGTTTTCTATAGTCAAACAATACGCATGGGTATTAAATATGCGAATGTTCGATTTACCACACTTTTATTAAGTTTTGATTTCTTTATCATACGCGCGGGGGTATTTAATCTTACCGCGTAACTAGTGTTAATTTCCCCCACGCGTAAATCGGAGATGATCCTATTATGCAGGATACTTATAGTACTCTTTTGAAAAAAATAGAGCTATAGTTCTTAAAAACAGAAGAATTGGGTACTTGTTGTTTATAAACATTAAGATACTATTTTTTCTACTACAAAATACATATCGAGTAGAGGTGGGATGGGTGGGTGGGTGATAAATATGACCATATATTGAAGTTGTATTTTTACATAGGGTAACAGTTCTTGCATACAGTATCTAAAAACAATGACAACTTATTGAATACTGGCATCTCTAGCTATGGGTGCACGACAAGCCTCTATCATGTCTATAGTCAGAATATATATAAATTGAGAATATACTTTAACAATACAATGATAAATAAACATATCTAAGCGTTTAATTTACTCTTAACAGTTATATAGTTAACACGATTGAAGTTTTGGGTGAATTTTTCATTTTGAAAATTTATCTTGCGTAATACAAGTAAACAGTTATAAACATATGACTTATATATGTCACATAAACGTTCAGAAATGTATTTGAAACTTTAAAATTAATTTTTGGCATGTTTTTGGCCAATTTAAGAGATTATATTAAAATTAAGGAACATAACTCAAACTTTTTTTACATTAGAAACGCTATTTTACCGCAATGCATGATGGAGTCAAAGACTCCGTTTTCGGAGTCCCGACTAGACTGATAGTTGCGTTTCGTACTGTGCTTTCAATCTTTATGGATTAAGTGAAAATGACAGTTTCTAGGATACGTAAATTAATGGCCATTGGTCACATTAATATAACTGTTATTAGATATTGAACATAAAATTTCGTGAATCAATTACAACCATTCATAAAAATTCCCGAAAACTGACGTTTGGCATTTCAAATAATTTTATTCATAAGTACAAACACTGCCGAAACAGTCTCCTATACTGTATACGACATATTAATTTTGGTCGATGTTATTCAATCTCCCCCCCCCCCCTCTTCATCCTAATTCCTCTCTCTTTCCTATTTTATTTTCTTTCCTTTTTTTTTTTTTTTTTTTTTTGCATTTTTAAAGGGGGGAATTGCAACCCCCGTTAACCCCCCTCATGATCCGCCACTGAAAAAGATACATAACGTACGTTATGGCTTTGATTATTCTGGCTTCGATCATTTTTAACCGGGTTTTCCAAAGAAAAATCCGCGGCTATTGATATGGTGAAAATGGCCGGCGGGCGGGCGGACGGGCGGGCGGGTGCCAATAGGGTACCCCTATTGTACGGATAACTCCTCCTACAGTTTTCAAAATAGGAAGTTGTTCTTTTGCAGATCAATTGTACATATATCAGAGGTGTGCATATTGCTAGGATTTTGATTTCTGATAATTTACGAAAAAAAATACCAGCTGTTGAATTTAGTCATTTTTCGGCAGAATATTGCATATAGGGTACCCCTATTGTACGGATAACTCCTCCTACAGTTTTCAAGATAGGAAGTTGTTCTTTTGCAGACCAATTGTACATATATCAGAGGTGTGCATATTGCTAGGATTTTGATTTCTGATATTCTATGAAAAAAATACCAACCGTTGAACTTAGTCATTTTTCGGCAGAATATTGCATGTAGGGTACCCCTATTGTACGGATAACTCCTCCTTCAATTTTCAAAATAGGTAGTTATTCTTTTGAAGATCAATTAGACATATATCAGAGGTATGCATATTGCTAGGATTTTGATTTCTGATAATTTATGAAAAAAAATAACATTTGTTGAACTTAGTTATTTTTCGGCAAAAATATTGCATATAGAGGACACCTTTTCTCTGAATAGGTAGTGTTCATCAATTCAGGGTTGACAAATGGATTATGGATAGCCTACTGTTCACAAAAAAGAAAACCCGGTTTGCTGTCACATTGACAGCTTTTCTCTATAGTCTGTCCCAAGATATTCATGCAGCACATTTGGCCGATTTTTAATAAAAATACACATACCTGTGAAAGAAGTACAATTGAAATAGATGAAAGGGAAAATTTCCAAGATATCTTCATTAACATATAATCATTTTTCACTCATAAAAGTTCACAGGAACGAAAACAGATTTCTTACGGAGATTTATAATGGGGAATGTTTTCATCTTTTCTCCATTCGGAAATACTCGGAATACCTCGCGCAATTTTTCAACGTTATCATCCGGGTCTGCTTCCATACAAAATCCCCGTAGACATCTCATTTTTTAGCCATGTATTAAAACATGATCAGCTAGAGGGGGCGTTTCAACAGAGAAATCTTGGAAATTTTTCATACTTTTGAACAGAGACATAAATAACAGAGATTGGCAACTCCGCCATTAGCGTGTTTTGTTGTTGAAAAATGTTACGGGACCAACCTTACTTTGAGAACTACATATTAGTAAACTGAGATATTGATCTTAAACCAAAAGTATATTGTTTTTATGAAAAATGTGCATAGGTTTTAGACGTTTTTGAAACAAAAAAATGAAAAATAAGATTAATATATAGAAAATATATTGGCCAGCTATAAAACATCGGCGAAATCTCGGACGACGGGTAGCCAACTGCCTCCTAAAACTCCTCTTTTAATATTGTTTATAAGACATAAACTCATGAAAATATAATATTTTGAATGTTTTGGTAATAGGGTTTGGCTGTTTATATTTCGATATAATTGTTTATTAGAAAGATATACTGATTTAAACTGAGAATACTTTACAATAGGGACCGCGAGATTTCGCGAGATTTCGATCAGTTGCTAATCTCTGTTATTTATGTCTCTGTTTTGAATGAACATTGTTTGAACCCTGAGGTATTTATACCGAGCGCAGCGAGAGGCGGGCAAAGCCCGCCTCGCGAAGCGAGGCTTAATGGTAACACGTATATATAAGAAAATCAGTGAAAAATGAGAGATGAATCTGGGGTACTAAGGGCTAAAAAAAATTCTTCCAGCCCTGGGCGCCGCCATATTGGCCGCCATTTCGTTTTTAAAAAGTTAGCTCGATCGTCAAATGACTTGTGCTTATCGATGTTTATTGCCACTTAAACACTATTACAAACTTTCCAATGTTTAATTGAAAGTAATTAAGATGGAAATAATTGACTGTGCAAACTACATAACTTTAAAAAGTGCTTTAATCAAGAAATACGACTAGTTTCACGTATGTCTTATCAAATTATTAGATGGAAAATAAAATCAGTACTATCAAGGAACCGATCTTTAAGAGACTGAATAAAGTATAAAAAATGCAATTCGTCAACTTGGGAAAATTATAAGCATTGAAAGAAGTAAAATATAATTCTCGGAACCAAGAACTTTTCTTCGGCTATTTCCGAAGACAAAACTTTTACGTTTTACGTATGAAACATGACGTCATAATGTAGACTAAGCACGCGACGTTTAGTTTAACTTTGAGTTATTATTTGAGTAGACAGGCGGATCCTACTGTGTGCGTTTCAAATAATTTTGTTCTACAAAAAACCCCCCCCAAAAACTGCACTGTGTTAAATCTGCGCTCGGTCCAACGGTCACACCGTTACATATTAAATATCGAGTAATTAAGCAAAATGTGAATCCAGGATATCTTCGGACAGAGTATAGTTGTAATCCTATTTTATTCTTTAACGTTTATCTAAAGAAAATATATGACATTAAACGATTTTAGGCTTTGTAGCGAGACATGCATGCATAATAATTAAATTATTGTTATATTATATATGTTGAATGCAATCGCAACTTCTCGGGCCATTCCGACAGAGCTCGGAAAGTGTTTCTGAGCTCTGTCGGAAAGACCCGAGAAGTTGCGATTGAGGTTGAATGGCTTCATGATCGGGATCGGCACGCCACTTGTACCCTATATACCCACTTCCGTTTTAATGATAAAAAATGACATGGCGGATAAACAGTTAGTGCAGTCTACAACAATGTTAGGAAATCTAGAACATAATACTGCACAACCAAGTAAAGATGAGTTGGAACCTGATTACATTGAGGAAAGATTTCGCGTAGATCGCAAAAAGCTAGAGCAGATGCTTCAAGGTAGTGTACAAGTAATGTATTTAATATGTTTTACGGTGTGACCGTTGGGGCGAGCGCAGAAGGAACTACACATCTCTCATCATTGTTAAATGCAACCCGTGGACTGACTTGCCTTAACCTAAACCTCAGGCTTTCTCTCGAATACTTTTACCCCCGCAAGAAACCCGAAGTAATCAAACATTTATTCTAATTGTTCCGCCCTAGGCTAATATACTTAAACAAACTACCACTAAGATTAATTTATGTAAAACAGACTTATTAAAATATTTTGATAAATAGAAAGCCGTTTAGATTTTTTAATGCAAATACGATCATGAATTATCATTCCTTTACTTTTTAATAATGATCAATAAAATCAGTAAACAATAAATTGCTTGTGTGTGTTATTTCTCATCTTGTTCTTTGTTGTTAACTGAGTTTTAATTATTTTCCTCTGTAACATCAATTTTGTTTTTATTTTTGTATGCTATATGTGCGTAGAAGACATTTGCCCTCCCCCTTTTTTAGTGTGTGATATCCCACTATTTAAAGGTTTGACCATATATGCAACTAACAAATAGATATTTTAACAGTTTATCTTTTTCTTCACTTTTTTGTTTTAATTATTTACAAAATTACGTGGCTGCACGTATTTCTAATAATTAGACTTTTTTAAATAAGTTTTTGTCACCTACCTAACATATGCATATATACGATTGGATCAATATGACAGTAAATTAAGCATGGAACTTGCAAGTGCATTTTACTAAGCAAAAAAAAAAATATTTCAAAACAAAACTAATCAGCCAAAGAGTCGCCGCTAACACTGATACTGAGAACTTACTACACGTTACACCCAGTACAGATGCTTGATCCACCTCTAAATTTATCGCGGGAAATTATTATAGTGCAAGATCATTATGACGTCATACTTGATTTTCTTTTGCTCTCGACAATTCTCGTAAATTGTCGGATAAATTCGGGAAAGGAAATGACGTCATATGTTAGCAAAAGTTCAGATAGGTACAGTTTTTTTTATGCAAGCATATGTGTTGTTTACTTTCGTGTTTTTAAAGGATTTTTTATTGTTAAATGAAATAGATGTATGCGATTTAGAGGTAAGAATTCTCCTTAGAAACGCTTCCTGTTCCACCATGTTGCTATGCACCGCAAAGGATTATTGGGATATGTAGAACGTTTTCACGTGGGTCCACAAAAATTTCTTTGAACAATGTGCAGATTTCAACTCGAATTTCCTCCGTTCGTACACGTTGTCTATGGAGCTCGCTGCGCTCGCTATTAACCACTGTTAACCCGAATTTTTTTAACCATGCATATAGCATCTTCTATGAATAAAACTAACTGGTTTAAAAAGCTAACAGAGACAGTTTTTGATATCTATGTTTTATGGTGCTACCGTTAGGATGATCTTGCTCCTGAATTTTGCCAACTCAGAATCGGATTTTAAATATACATGTGTAAACATTGCAACCTTTGGGCTGCGCAGATTTTGAAGTAAGTTAAAAGTAGGCAGTACAGAGGGTTCCGCTTAATCTGATAGACAATTTGTCAGGGAAAAATTATCAGATTAACCGAAAATCAGAATAACCGATTTAGCGGTTTTGTGGTTTTTGATTTTGGTATAAAATTAAATATAAATTGTTTCAAGACATAATTTATCAATGAATGGATATATTTTGTATGTCAACAGTTTGAAATGAAATAATTTACCTTGCAATAGCAATGAAATAGCATGAAAGTCTTTATTTTGTTTGTAAATGCCCAAAAGAAAATGTTTCTCTACATTACGATGGTTTTAAAGTGGCCGCTATTTTGACAGGAAGTAATAAGAGGAAATGGCTGTCTGAACAGTACCTCTTTTTAATTGAACTATTTATTTTAATTCTTTTTCTGTTATAAAATGCTCTTAAATAATTAATTATGCATGATAAAAAAATATTTGATTTTATTTATAAGTTTCCTACCACGATGTAAAATTGAAAGTAGTCAGAATTTCCTCAGTGTCACATGTTCCAAAGCCTGTCATTTTTTATTCAGAAATTACGTTTAAATACTTCTTAATGGTGCAAGCCCAGCATGAAATTAACACATGCGATTGGTAAGTAAACAAACAATTAAAATTGTACACAGGTAAGGACAGTCCTGTGTGCAGTCATCCGAAACAATTACCGATGTCGGTAGCTTTCATCTTGCGAAGAAAGGAGCCCCTTGTGTGCGTTGAAGTGTAACTAATGCCAGGGAAAGAGTTACTGTGTACACAAGAGGGGTGTCAACCAAAAAAACATAGGTGTATACAGGTGTAAAAGGGTGGGGAATCAATATTACACTGTCACAATCCTATCAGATTAACCGAAAATGACATTTTTTCCTATCAGATTATCAGGAAAAAATATAAAGGGATATATAAGAAATGGTTTGGTGTTTTGATATTATATCAGATTAACCGAATTATCAGATTAACCGCTATCAGATTAAGTGGAACCCTCTGTATTGGCTCTGGGTCATTATCAGCAAAAATCAGTAATAAATCGAGACCATAATCCAAGAGATGCTGAATCAAGCGTCTGCAAAGAATAAAAAATGTTGTGAGCTTAAGGCGGCATGGTCACATTTGTTTTTTTTTACATTTACTTTTCCATTTTTAATGTGTTAATATTTCTAATATATTCGATCAGTGCTTACTATCTATTCAAGATATAATAGTGTAGTCAGGTACTTTTTACAAAATTGCGCTGAAAAATATAGTTCCATTCATGATCAGCAGATACAACATTACAGTCATGCCCTCAGACTCCAATAACGTCAGATGTTGACCCATGTGTATATACACAGTAAAAAGTCGCACAGAGGTTTATCATGATTATGTACACATTGTTTAAGCCATACGTTATGACATATGAGTAATAGTTTAAAAGTTACACTGATCAAAAATCTTGATGAATAATTACAATGATGATAGATGGCTGTAACATAAGCGGGTGAAATGAAATCTCTGGTGAACTAATTCATATGTTACTTCAGACTCTACCAACAACAAAGACACAAGGTTGGATGTGCTATTCAAGCCTCCGGGCTAGGTTACTATCCCCTGGTAGACACCAGTTTGAACATATGACAGGGAAGTGAACTCGATGATCACAAACAAACGATCTATGTTATCAATGAAACACATTTTACTACAATGTGTAAATTTAAGAAATGCATTTTATTTACCTTTTGTTTAAAAGATTATTATTACGTTATTGATTAAAACCATTGCTATCTGTATTCATTTAAACTAGCAGTATATTTCGACCAAATCTTTGTAGTCACCCTATTTATACTTTTTTCCCCCCTAAAAATGGATTATATCGCCCTATAAATGGGATCAACCTAAAATCCTTAAAACAAGTTATATGTAATACATGGAAGAGAACAAAATTGATGTAAAATTTTAAAAAAAAAATTACCTTTGCCCAAGAAATGTAAATGGGAAGTATTCATATTAGTGATGAAACGATTGTCGCCGATGATTGATTATCTATCGTTTTAAGGCCTATGATGCTACTAATCGATTTCAAATAAAAGTCGCAGACATCGCTGACAAAAGATAAAAAATTATAAATTCGGATTTTGGTTAGTTTTGGTTCAGATTTTATTTTCTGCATGTCAAACCCGACCTATAATCAAGAAAACAAATTGGCGGTAGTTGATTGCATTAGTTGAGTAACAATATTATTTATCCATCCTCATGAGTTACAATGTAAAAATATATCGGAGTTTACTATATTTTACAAATTAAAAAAGAATCCTTCCTAACAAAATCAAGTTACACAGCATCTCACAGACAGTGTAAAAATTTCACTTATCAGGAAAAATCTTATTGCATTTCAATGATTAAATACATTCACAGATTTTTATATTTATCAAGCTTAGTGTTATTTCAAATATATCTTTACAGAAAACTGCAGAAGATTATAGGATATTGAATTAGTTAATTTCCTTCATGCCCCTAGTTTCAGGAGCCACATAGAGAGTGTTAATGGTGATATCACAGGGCTATTTCTTTTTAACTAAATTCCATGACTTGAAATTCGGATTTATTTAACTGTGATCAAAGGAAAGAAAAAAATCCTTAGGTTAATAGTCAGGGTTGGCTCGGAAATGTCAGTGGTAAATACCGGTATTTCCCATCCCGGGAAATACTGCTAATCGATTTTCACTAAACTGGGAAATAATGGGAAGTACAAATTTGATTTCTTTCTTTATTTGTTTGATTTATTTTAATGCGTATGCTATACCCCCGGCGTCGGCGTCCGGACCTGGTTAAAGTTTTTGTTGCAGGTCCTGTATCTAAGTTATTACTTGTCCTATCTTCACCAAACTTGCATGGATGATGCATATGGATCTACTAATGAACTTGAAAGACTTGGATGCTGAATTTGGGCCATGAATTTAAGATGCTGGAGGTTAAGGTTTTTGGAGCTGGTTAAAGTTTATAGAGCAGGTGCCTCTGATGATTATATCTTAGTTATTACTGGTCCTAACTTCACCAACCTTGCATGGATGGTGCCTCTTATGATACTGATGCACCTGACAGGCATGAATGCTGAATCTGAGCCATAGGTTTCGGATGCTGAATGAGGTTAAGGTTTTTGGAGCAGGTGCCCTCTGATGATTATATCTTAGTTGTTACTGGTCTTAACTTCACCAAACTTGCATGGATGGTGCGTCTTGTGATACAGATGCACTTGACAGGCATGAATGCTGAATCTTAGACATAGGCTTTGGATGCTGAATGAGATTAAGGTTTTCAAGCTGGTTAACTTTTGGAGCAAGTGCCCTCTGATGAATATATCTTAGTTGTTACTGGTCTTAACTTCACCAAACTTGCATGGATGGTGCATCTTATGATACTGATGCACTTGACAGGCTTGAATGCTGAATCTGAGCCATAGGTTTTGGATGCTGGATGAGTTTAAGGTTTTAGAGCAGGTACCATTTGATAGACAAATCTTAGTTCAATTGACGGATTTTCTCCGTTTTTCCAGATCATGATAGTTTTCCCAAATTACGCCAATATCCCTGATAATGACATTTTTACCTATATGACATTGGGCACACGGCGGGTGTGACCAGACGGCAGAGGATGCTTACTCCTCCATGGCACCTGATCATACCTCTATTTAAGAGGTCCGTGTTTGCTCTTATCCTGTTTTGTAATTTTCCTTTGTATTTGAACACTGTTCATTATCAACCACAAGTCATTGTATAGTATCAAAGGATGCAATATCATATTTTATAGTAGTGTATTGATAAACATTGTATCTTACAATACTGTATGAAATTAATGATAATCAAACAATTTCTTAACATATGATATACGACATTGTGTCAAACCACACCACAGTATCCATGTATATCCAAGATCATTAACTATGATTTTCATATAATATGATAAAGGTGGTCTCCTAAAGATGATGCCTCGTCTCGGTGAGCTTTGTAATATGTGATTACCTATGTTTTATTTTATGTAAAGCATGTGTTTAGGAAATAAGATAAAAACAGAAAGCATAAAAACACAATTCTACATGTTAAGCCATTTCAATGTCAGTATTGTGAATTTTAAGATTCTCTATTCCCCATCGCATTCTGTAGCAAAATAGAAGTTTCAGTCCATGCTGCTTTTTTCACCCCAAAAGATTTATAATAATTCAAAGCACAAAATAAACTAAATCCTGTTTTAGGTAGTATGGAACACCTGTCGATATTAATGTGGATTAAAGTACATTATAATTAAAATACTTTCACCGGTTTAGAATTTTCAAATTTTACAATATTAAACCAAAAAAATACATTTTAATAATTTTAAAATCCCCAGCGGGATTCAAACTCATGACTTACAGATCCGTAGTGAACCCTCTAACCCACTGTGCTACGCTGTTAGATATCAATTTTGGGAAAGAAACTATTAATGAATTCAAACTTGATTTTATTGTTTATTTTGATAACTAATATGTCACAACATGGAGGTGTCCCATACCACCTTAATTACTGTAGGTGTTAAAATCAGGCAATTGCACATGTTGTTTTAACAAATTGACTCTTTATATTTACAAATGTGATATTGTTCTGGGGAGATATTTACTTTGAGTGGGGCTAATTAGCTTCTTCTTACATGTGTTGCACACTGAGGTGGTGACACAGTCACACTTTATTTTTCACAATTTTCTTGGCCCATTCTTCCCATAGATAAAAAATCAAAAAACAGAAACTTTTGGTTTACCGGTAATGCTTATGATAACTGTATAGATTGCACTTATACCAGACTCGTTTTAAAACAAGTGACACTGGTGAATGAATGAACCATGTTTTGATTATTTATAAGTAGATGCTCAATGCATTGCTGGGAGGCCAAAACATGTTAAAATCAAAGACAATGATTAAATGTCATAATTTACAAGATATACAACTGTCTACATGCATGCATCCCAACAGATATGATAAAAGTGTGAAGTATATAGTTGTACTTTATTTCCCAGTATTTCAAAGGAAATTCCCTGGAATTACCAGTATTTCCCACTGTCTTGGAAAATATGAGTATTTCCCGTTTTTTGCCAACCCTGTTAATAATTGTAACTCTGCTATATTTATTGATAAATACTTAGTAAGCACTTTTGGTGAGCACTTATGAACGGTGAGCGAACGCAGAGCGCAAACGCGAGCGCAAAGTGAACGGTGAACGCAAGATGAACACTACGTGAACGCAAGATGATCGATTTATTCATAGTGCATCGGGAGTTATATTTACATTGTATTTTGACAGTAATCAGGAAAAAATAACAAATAAACTACATGTTTGTATTGTTATCAGCCTAAATATAAGATTATCCTTGTTGTAATATCGTTTAAAATTTGACACATAAACTGTACTGAATGACCTCCCGTAAATTTACAGTGTACATATGAATAGAACCAGTGATGTGCATTTTATATACGTTACTGTAATATTTTATTCATTTCTTGCTTGCACAATGGCAAAAAATAAATCATAGAGACGTGTAGATGTTGATAATAGATTTACATTAATTGAGAAGTACAGCACCTAGTCATTTATTGATAACTTACATTGTTAAAAAAAACCATACAACAGTATTGTTGAAGTCATAAAAAAAAAAGCCAAAAACAAAACTGAACAAAAGCAGGTTTTTTTTTGTATTTACATGATTTACAGACTTGATCAATAATGTGTACTTTAAATTCTATGAATTAAATTCTAATTAAAACGATGTCTCTGATGTGAAATGTAAGTTTCCTTCTACCTTTATGCATGTGTTCTTTCCATAACCTTGTAACTCTCAAAGACTGATCCTTTCACTTTGGAGTTCCGAGTGAAAATGATCTATGAAGAGAGACTGAACGATAGGTGAACACTGAACGAATGATGAGCACAAAGTGAACGCTTTGTGAATGCAAGTTGAGCGCACAATGAGGGCATTGTGAATGGTGAACGGAGCAGAGGGAAAGCGCAAGTGAATGCACAGTGAGTGCACAGTGAAAGCACAGAAAAAGGGAAAGTAGAACGTTTTATGGACTGTAGTTATCATACAATCTCTTTATTATTTATTGTGTATGAGTGTGTATTCTTCTTTTCTTTTATTTAATAACGGAACGGTTATGCAACACCAGCACCATATTTATGATCGCACTCGTTTAGACTCTGTTTATATAAGCACAAATGTGCGCAGTGTGTGCTAGTAATGTATGACTGGTAGCAGTATTTGCTACGGACATGAAGAACTATTATATATATGCCAGTTTCTTAACAGGTTTGGTGATTTTTACTTAGAGATCGGCAGAGTACAGTGAAAATTCAAGTAATTTAAAAGTTGAATATTTTGGATATGGGGAAACCCATATCTATTCTTGTTAATGTTAATGTCAGTAAAGTTATAAGCAAGATATAAAGCTCAAATTCTCTTGTTATGTAAACAAAGCTTGAGCCATGTGTTTGTTTACATGTGTTGTATATAATGATAAAAGCTTTGTTTTCCATAGATTTTTCTATCTGCAAGGTTATTTTTCTATCTGCAAGGGTAACGCAATTTATCAGTTTATTTACACCAGCAGAGTTGGTCTCTTTTCAAAGATAGAAATATTCAAAGTAATTAAATAAGAATAATTTCTGTATTGGAACACAAAAAACCCACTGCATATTATGCATCAAGGGAGTGTTAAAAAACGGAAACCATTTGGTTTTATTCCCCGATTAATTGGGTTTATTCAACCGCATATTATGCATGGATTGCAAAAGAGGAAACTTCTGAAAAAAATGTACACTGGTTTATTTTTGATTTGCCAAAATATTTTTGAAATCTTATTCAGTGATTGGGAAGGCCAATAATGTCAATGGGATTATGGACCCACAGTTGATAATTTAAATGGGCCATTTTCATAATGAAAGGGCCATCTATTTATTCATTCGGGCCATTTTGAAAAAAAGAATAGAAATTATCAGGGACCGACCTAGAGCAAAATTTTAGGGAGACTTCACTTCTCCCTAACAGAAAAATAGGAAGAAGTTTGAGAAATCAGAGACATCCATTAGACATAACGCTTATGATGATATACCGGGTACTGTAAAAGAGGTTATATTGGCGGTATGAAAGTTTGACAATTTTCTTATCTGAAAAAATTGAGTGGAAACTTTGATGTAAATCAGCAAAAAAGAAAAACGGATGAAAATATTGGTCTCATTGATATTGACCTAAAAACCAGCACCATAAAGCCCATTCATGCGAACTGGATGATACATGTTCATGAAAAACTAGAAAAAGAATATGAATTTGTTAAAAGAGCCTTTACCACCGCTGGAATTACTACAACCCACTATCCGGCAAAATGTGAAACTTTTTAACCAGGTTTTCCAAAGGAAAAATCCGGTTATTGAAATGGTGAAAATGGCGGGCGGGTGAGTGGGTGGGCGGCTGCCAAAAGGGTACCCTTATTGTACGGATAACTCCTCCTACAGTTTTCAAGATAGGAAGTTGTTCTTTTGCAGATCAATTGTACATATATCAGAGGTGTGCAAATTATAGGATTTTGATTTCTAATGATTTCTAAAAAAATATCAGCTGTTGAACATAGTCATTTTTTTGCAAAATATTGCATATAGGGTACCCCTATTGTACGGATAACTCCTCCAACAGTTTTTCAAGATAGGAAGTTGTTCTTTTGCAGATCAATTGTTCATATATCAGAGGTATGCATATTGCTAGGATTTTGATTTCTGATAATTTATGAAAAAAATATCAACTGTTGAACTTAATCATTTTTTTGCAAAATATTGCATATAGGGTACTTCATTTCTTTGGATAGGTAGTGCTCATCAATTCAGATATGACAAATGGATTATGGATACTGTTCACACAAGAAAACCCAGTTTAGTGTCACATTGACAGCTTTTCTCTTGTCTTAATATTGTCACAATTATCCTCTGCTGATCTGCACCTACTGTAAATATGTTTTGATTATTGTAATTTAATAAATAAATTGATTAAAAGAAATGTTTGTTATACCCCCGCTCCAAAGGAGAAGGGGGTATACTGTTTTACCCTTGTGTGTCTGTTTGTCCTTCTGTCTGTCTGTCAGTAACAAAAATTTCTGTCGCATTTTTCTTAGCAACTATTCATTGCAGATGCTTGAAATTTGAACACACTATTTGTTTAGGCATGCCGTATAGTGGGATACATTTTTGTACCAACATCAACTTCCTGTTAAATGTGGACTTTGCTTATTTTGCATATTCACATCAGAGCAGGGGTATTACTATAAGTCTGTCCCAAGTTATTGCTTCCATCACTTTTTGATGATTTTTAATGAAAATACACATACCTGTGAAAGAAGTACAGTTGAAATCGATGAAATGGAAAATATCCAAGATATCTTCATTGACAAATTATCCCTTTTCATAAAAGTTTACAGGAACAAAAACAAATTTCTTATGGAGATTTATAATGGGAAATGTTTACATCTTTTCTCCATTCGAAAGTACTCGAAACACCTCGCGCAATTTTTCAACATTATCATCCGGGCTTATTAATGGCTGATGCAATGGAAAATCCCCGTAGACTTTCTATTTTGTGATGTGTATTGAAACCTGAAGCGGTAGAGGGGGCGTTTCAAAACAGAGAATCGATCTGGACATTTTTCATATTAGTGAATGAACGTAGTTTGAACACAAAGGTATTTATTATTATCGAAATATCAAGCAAAAAGTGGTGGAAGCAAAAACTCGGGACAGAGTATAGTGAGCATTGGCTCACAGATATCTTGTTTGTATGACACCTATCATGTTGTACAAATGCCCGAGGCAAAAAAACCTGCCCATTCGCATGGCTTGGTAATAATTATATATCAAAGTATCATGCTTATGAGATGCTCAAGATGTGTTTCTCAAACTACTTATTTGATGAAAATTTAATTGCAAATGGGATCCAAATATTATTTTTAAAGAGTTTAATTTAAAAAAATCTTGAATGTTGTATTGATTTTACACCGAAATTATCAGTTCAGGATCTAGATGCACAAAATTAAATGAAATCAATAAGGTAACGAAACAAATTGTGTTTGGAAAACGACAAGTAAAAAATTGGCAAGATGAAACTTTGACGAATAAAATCATTCATCAAATTCATCAGTGTTTCCTTGTCAGACTTTCCACTTTTACAGAAAACATATTCAGCGTTTAATAATTTAAAAAGATTGGAATAGAAGCGAGTCAATAAAACAACTTCTAAAATATTTAAAAACTTATTCAATGTGTTAAATTTGATTTATTTGATGATGTATTTATACATTTTATTGATAAAGTGTTTTGTAATCGTGTTTGCTAAATGACAGGTAAAATCAGTCTCTGTACTTTCTGTGTTTTATGGAGGTATTAGTCAAATCGTTTGACCCAATTGCAATTGTTATGTAAAGAATCTTTCTAATTTTGAACATCAGTTTGGCAGAGTTATTAACTAATTACAAGTTACCAACTTATCATAGTAAAGTAACACTTTAAGTAATAAACATCAGTTGTAGTATGTGGTTGCATCACCCGTATTCATAACCCCAAACGATAGGCATGCGTAACGGGATGGGAGAAATAATGACGGACCAGACCGGAATTCGAACCCGGGCCCCCTGAATCTCTAGTCAGGTGCTCTACCAACTGAGCTATCTGGCGCCGTTATTCGAACCGGTCTGACCGTCACATTCCTTAAATGATCTTCAATCTCGAAGATCACCCCAGGCTCTTCCCCTGGCAGGAGTTAACCTGTCAGTTCCAGGGGTTGGTGACGGCACCAAATGTAACAGTATGGGAGAAATAATGAAGGACCAGACCGGAATTCGAACCCAGGCCTCCTGAATCTCTAGTCAGGTGCTCTACCAACTGGGTTATCTGGTGCCGGTATTTGAACCGGTCTGATCGTCACACATGATAAGACAGTCGCAAGTTATAATTAATTATAACAGGGGTTGAGGCTGTTAAAAGTTCTTTTCAATCGGATAATCATCATTATATTGCATTTGGGGTTAATTTTATTTTGTTCTGGGTTACTTACCTGTGTCAACTAACTTGAAAGATTTCTTACCGTCACGGGTTGAATCAGTCGCCGAAAATTTTTAAACTTTGAGATGGTCTCGCTACCTTTGAAACCTCCCCCTTAATCTCCTCGCGAGAGTTACTCCAGCCTTCTTTTCGGCGCGGTAATGGTTGCCTCGTGATATTATTTCTACCATAGTATCGAGGTTTTTTGGGGTTGACAGCCGTGTTAATTGAATAAATCTTGACGTTTTGCTGTGATTCTTCAGAGTTTTAGTCAGCGTAAATCACGTTTGTCAAGCCGAATAGTTAGTAAAGCAGATAGTTGTATATCGTTCATCATCATGGCTGACAACGACAACTTGCTTAGTGGTGAGCCCTGTACTGCCTCAATGAGGCCGTTGTCAGCAGGTAGGGACAATCCCGTAATTCCTGAGGTTATAATAATAACTTGCTTGGGTTGTTTCTCAACAAAATATTTTTCTCGGAGGTAATTCTGATGGACAAGATGTGCTTCAAATTGAAGCGGAAGATTTTCAAGATTATGACAATTCAGAAATAGGGTTTTGTAGCGAGGGAGAAGATAGAGGTCCTGGTGAAAATGAACTTTTAGGTGATGAAGGTAGATCGCCAGTTCAGATTTATAGTTTGGCTAAAGAGTTTGCAGGGACAAAACCGTACCTTCACTCAGATAATCAAAAAGGCCTAAAACTATCGTCTATGCAACAAAAAGTATGTGATGAAATACGAAGGTTGTCCAAAAAGTTTGTGGACAATCGCGTTTTTAGCTCACCGAGATGAAGTCGGGGGGGGAGCTTATGCTATACCCCTGGCGTCAGCTTCGGTGTCAGGTCCTGGTTAAAGTTTTTGTTGCAGGTCCTGTATCTAAGTTATTACTTGTCCTATCTTCACCAAACTTGCATGGATGATGTATCTGGATCTACTAATGAACTTGAAAGACTTGGATGCTGAATCTGGGCCATAAATTTAAGATGCTGGAGGAGGTTAAGAGTTTTGGAGCTGGTTAAAGTTTATGGAGCAGGTGCCTCTGATGATTATATCTTAATTATTACTGGTCCTAACTTCACCAAACTTGCATGGATTGTGCATATAATGATACTGATGCACCTGACAGGCTTGAATGCTGAATCTAAGCAGAAACCGATCAGGCAGAAAAGTTGTAACTTATGTGGAATCGTCCTCAGGTATAGAAGATTCAAGTTTGTTCAAATCATGATACTTGGGGTAGGGTATAAAAAATCCTGGGAAAAAGGTGCGTATTATATTCACTGGATTACGGTACCCATCGCTCCTCAGCATCAGAAGTTTCTCCGCTTTTCTGTAGCAGGAAGACAATACCAGTACTTTCGGTCTATCACCTGCCCCAAGAATTTTCACCAAAATGGTGTCTGTGATAGGGGCACACCTGAGACTTCAAGACATTTATATTTACCAGTACTTAGACGACTGGCTAATAAAAGGTTCTCACTTGCAGATTTTGGAGAAACAACTATATTGAAATTGACAAAGGAGCTAGGGTTTCTAGTCAACACAGAGAAATCTTGTTTAGTTTCAACGCAACCGTTGGAGTATCTGGGAGCAAATAAGGTTCTGTCAGAAGGAATTGTCAGGCTTCCCGAGAGTAAATGCAATCTGTTTGTGGAAGAAGTAATGAAGTTTTACCACAGCCATACACAGACTGCTCTGCAGTTTCTTCATTTGCTGGGACTTATAGTCGAAACATTGGAAATGGTTCCACATGCCCATCTATATCTAAGACCAAGCCAGCTTCAATGGATTACAACAAAACCATTCCCATAACACCTCCTTTGCAGGAACATCTGCTGTGGTGATTGCAGGAAGTCAATCTTCGGAAAGGGATTCCATTGGAAAACAGTTGTCCATTCTGGACATTAACAACAGATGCCAGCTTGGAGGGCTGGGGTGCATGCCTAGGATCCCATGTTATTCAGGGGAAGTGGGATCAGTTGCAAGTAACATATCACATAAATCTGCTGGAACTGTTAGCAATGGGAATGCGCTGAAGCATTTTTGTCACATGCTAAAGGGGCCTCATGTAATGATTCGGACCAACAACAGCACAGTTGTGAATTACATCATGAAAAAAAGGGAACCCATTCACCAACACTGTGTATTTGGACTTGGAAAATGTGGACTTGGTGTATCAGTCAAAACATCCAGCTATCAGCCACTCACATAGCAGGAGTGAACAGCAAGATAACAGATGCACTCTCCAGAATGAGAATCAGACACACAGAATGGTCCCTAGATCAGTGAACTGTAAGTCGTCTATTTATGACTTTTAGAATGCCCAACATAGATCTGTTTGCATGAGCAGAAAATTACAAGCTAATGACTTACTGCTCATGGATAGAAGACCCTCAAGCTCTGTGAATAGAGAGTCTGTCAGTGTCCGGAAAGGGATTTACAGATATGCCTTTCCTCCAATATCCCTCATCCCAAGAGTTCTAGAGAAGATAGAATCCGAGGTTTGTCAAAATTGGTTGATAGCAACATCGTGGCCTTGGAGATCATGGTTCCCATGGATTCTCAAATGAAAATCAGGGATCCAATTCCTTTGGGGAAAGTGATTTTATCCAAGGGAAAAGGGAAGTTATAGTACACCCGAACCCACTAACAGCCTTTCTTCTACAGACTCCGACTTGAAATCTAAAGGACTCTCTCATACAGCAAGGAAACTTTTATGTAATGCTGTAAGAAAAAGCACATGCAAAGTCTATAAAGCAAAACTGTGCAAGTACTCCAAATGGTGTGTTGACCACAATGTTGATCCCTATTCAGGGTCAGTCTATGACGTTGCAAATTTTCCCGCAACTTTGTATAGAGATGGCCTTACATATTCTACAATATGTGGCTACAGATCAGCTGTTTCATCAATTCATGACTTGGTAGATAGAAAGAAAATAGGAGAGCATCCTCAGCTAGTGCGTCTACTAAAGGGCATTTTTAATCTCAAGCCTCCTTTAAAGTAATCAGTCCCATCTTGGGACATTAACCAAGTCTTACATTGTTTACGAAAAGCGCCATTTGAGCCACTGAATGATGTTCCTTTAAAATATTTAACTTTTAAAACGGCTTTTCTTGTGGCTATAACTACAGCTAGTAGAGTTAGTGATTTACGTTCCTTTGCTTGTAAGGAGCCTAACCTACAAATTCAAACACATCCTAAGGGCATTTGGTTCTATCCTACGAATTTAAGAAAACAGGATAGACCAGGACATGTCGGACATGAAATCTTTGTCCCTGCATTTGATGACAAAAAACTAGATCCTTACAGAGCTCTTTATGTTTACCTTAAACGTACAGATGAGCTAAGAGGGGAAATTACTAGTTTGTTCATTACATTATCAAAACCTTTTAGGAAACCATCCCCTCAGACTATTTCTCATTGGATTTCCAAAACCATGCAGATTTGTTACTCAAATTTGGGTGATGTGAAGACTCATTCTACTCGAGTAGTCTCTACATCTCTGGCGTTCGTACAAAAATTTCATTGGGAAATATTTCAAAGGTGGCGGATTAGTCTTCTGAGTCAACTTTCATACGTTTCTAGTGCAAAGACCTTAAAAAAGAGAGTTCAATATTTGGAAGATCTGTATTATCTTGGAAACAGCAGTAATTTATAGTCTCTGGCATTATCCAGTATGTTTCTTGATTCGTGATTCGTAGTATGATTCGTGATACTTTGGTTGTTCCAAGATGTACCAATTCCTGATGACTGAAGCTGTATATGTTTTCCTGTGGCATTTCATCTGGTTGTTCCAGAAGCACGACCACACCCACCTCCAGGTATTTTAGATTGCTTTGAATTCTAGTAAATCCTATAAGTTAGTTGACACAGGTAAGGAACCCGGAACAAAATAAAATGTTTCAATTTGGAACCAAATTAAGATTTTATGAGTGAAGGGTTGCTTACCTGTGTCAACCCCCCTCCCCCTCCCCCTTTCTTTGTGGTCTTTTTCTGTTTGAAATTTGGTCTCAAAGGAGACTGAAGTAACTCTCGCGAGAGTTGGAGGAGGTTACGGGGGAGGTCTCAAAAAGTAGCGAGACCATCTTAAAGTTTTAAAATTTTTGGCGGCTCATTCAATCCGAGCCGGTAAGAAATCTAACTAAACTCTTGTTGCTATAGAAACAAAAAGATCTTCCGTTCCTCATGCATTAATCTGTAAAAAATAAAAGCATTTCTCTTGTAAAAATAAAATGGATATAATATATACCGTAAAGGAATTTCCCAGTAATTATTTCTATGTAAAACAAAACAAAAAGACAAAAAGCCAACTTTTGAGTACTGTCTGTGACAACCGGAAGTTACGCTGGATCAGACAGAACATCGTTAACATATCTTAATACATTGTTCTGTCTTTTCTCAAAGTTTGTATGTTCAGGATGTTGTTAGTTATGAGATCTCGCTGAGAAAAGGTTTATGTCTCAGGACTGGAAATGGACAAACGGAAGTGATTAAAGAAATTAAAAGTACCGGTAGATATTTTTAGTACATTTACCTATGGTAGTTTCTTTTCATCACACTGGGTAAATTGTTTTAAAAAAATCTAAACTTTTAAAAAAGTTCTTTTGCTTGATCACTTCCGATGAGAACCGGAAGTGACGGATGACCAAATGAAACCCGTTAAACACATGTTCCAATCAAATGTCTATCATTCATAAAAGTTTTGTATCTTGATCTCTTGAAGTTTTTGAGATCTCGCGGGTACAAAATTTTTATAAATGAAAGCTACCTGAGAAAATTGAGATGTCTCACCGGAAAAATAATTTTTTCATTTATTTAACCATGTGTACATGACCTTTTGTATTTTTATTGCTAAAATGTTACTTCCATGCGAAATAACCAAATTATTTTCTAAAAATCAAATTTTGGTGTACTTCCTGTGACGACCAGAAGTAACGGCGGATAAAACAAAATAGTGTAAACACATGTACATACATAGGTTTATCATATCACAAAGTTTGGTAGTTCAAGTCATTATCATTTTTGAGATCTCGTCAAAATAAGGTTTTTTGTCTCGGGACAGGAAATGGACAAACTGAAGTGCTCAATGAAAATTAAATCTAATATTTCTTGTATACTTGCCTATCGTACTGTACTGTTTATCAAGCTAACTAAAACAATCAAAGGACAACAGTTAAACTGATAAACAGCTTGATTTGTTTGAACTCTTCCGGGTGGACCGGAAGTGACGGTCAACAAAATGAAACCGTTTAAACACATCTTCAATCAAATGTCTATCGTCCATGTAAGTTTCATGTCTTGATCACTTACAGTCTCTGAGATCTAGTGGGTACAAAATTTGTTTTAAAAAAGCTACCTGAGATAATTGAGATATCTCACCGGAAGTAGAATTTTTTGTTTTTATTTAACATCACATAGATTACATTTGTAAAAATTTATACTTATATATTCATTCTTTGTAAAATAAATTAAATACGTCAAAAAACCCATAATTTTTCAAGTACTTCCGGTGACGACCGGAAGTAACAACGAACAAAACAAAATAGTTTAAACACATCTACAACTATGGTCTATCATCCCTCAAAGTTTGGATGTTGAAGTTGTTGTTGTTTCTGAGATCTCGAAGTGACAAGTTTTTTTGTTTTGGGACAGGAAACGGACGAGTTATACAAGAGTAGATTATAAGGAATTATTGAAAACTTTTTAAAATTTTTCAAAAAATCTTCTTCTCAAGAACCATTTGTCGAGGAAAGCTGAAACTTATGTGAAAGCATCCTCGGGTAGTATAGATTCAAATTTGTGAAAATCATGATCCCCAGGGATAGGGTGGGGCCACAATGAGGGGTGTAATTTTTACATAGGAATACATAGAGTAAATCTTTAAAAATCTTCTTCTTAGAAACCAATCAGCCAGGAAAGCTGAAACATATGTGAAAGCATCCTCAGGTAGTGTAGGTTCAAAGTTGTGAAAATCATGACCCCCATGGGTAGGGTGGGGCCACAAGGGGGGGAGGGTCGAATTTTTACCAAGGAATATATAGAGTAAATCATTAAAATTCTTCTTCTCAAAAACCAATCAAACAGGAAAGCTGAAACTTGTGTGGAAGCATTATCAGGTAGTGTAGGTTCAAAGTTGTGAAAATCATGACCCCCATGGGTAGGGTGGGGCCACAAGGGGGGGAGGGTCGAATTTTTACCAAGGAATATATAGAGTAAATCATTAAAATTCTTCTTCTCAAAAACCAATCAAACAGGAAAGCTGAAACTTGTGTGGAAGCATTATCAGGTAGTGTATATTCAAAGTTGTGAAAATCATGACCCTGGGAGTAGGATGAGGCCACAATGGGGGATCAAATTTTTACATAGGAATTTGTAGAGCAAATCTTTAAAAATCTTCTTATCAGAAACCAATCAGCCAGGAAAGCTGAAACTTTTGTGGAAGCATTATCAGGTAGGGTACATGTACTTAGATTAAAGTTTTATTACTGAACTTAATTATTTCACTTTAGGTTTCTATAGTCGGTCTTTTGAGCAGATTTTATTTCAGGACTCCACGTGCTTCGCCTGTCAGTCATTTTAAGTTTAACAGTACAGATCACGCCATGCACCGCTACTTGTGCTACTTGGCTCCTCCTTCATAGCTAGAAGAAAATGATCAAATGAAAACGTTTTAATTTTATGTTTTCTTAAATCCATATTTAAAAGAGTGTTCCTATTTGAAGCTATTCAACAATCATTTCTTTACGACTTAATGATTTTAACTCGTGTACTGGCGAGCAGAGTCCCTTTCCCTTGCTGACATATTTTTTGTTACTAGATAAATTCTTAATATATGTATCAATTTTAACGTAATTGTTGATTACCGGGTATTTTTCTGGGGCCTGTTTACAACAAGTATGTGAGTAAAAAGGTAAATGAAATACTAGATACAATCTCGTTATGAGTAACAAGTAGGTCTTCCGTTCAATTTTTTAAACGATATGATTCAAATATCAATGAAATTTCAGAATTCCCCCTCACCTCCTCCCTTTCAGATAATGTATACAATTGTCAATATCCTTTACAATGCTTAACAAAGTGTTTTGCTTTTTCACACACAGCACATTACAGATTTAAGCTTTCAGGCCTCGAAAAATCCCTAATTACGTCATCAATGGGTGTGGCAATGAGTTTTACAAACTGATATTGTTACGATCAACAACTTGCTTCTATAATGCATTACAAAATCTTGATCGTTTTTAAGTTATGTTAAGTTATTTTAAGTTAAGAGACTTCACGAGTGCCTTGGACCCTAATTTAAGGGGCCAGCCCCTTTTTCTTGAGTTCATTCGAAAGGTCTCACGAATACTAACATTTTTTGTTCTTACACCTATTTTAAATTGTTGTTCATTTTTTAGATACAAATGATTGATTATTTAAGGGGCCAGCCCTTTAGATTCTTAATGGGGACAGACATTGGTGTTTTGATTAGTAGAATCGATTTGTATCATCAATACAGACATTTTCTCTTCTACAATGCTTAACAAAATATGTCCCCTTCTCTAGATATATCGCGTCAAAGTTTAAGGACTTAGGCCCCTAAAAGTCCCTAATTACGTAATAAATGGGAGTGGCAATGATTTTTACTGATAGATATTGTTGCGATCAACAAATTTGCTTCTATAATGCATTACAAAATTTTGATCGTTTTTAGGTTATTTAAAATAGAGTTTACAAGTGTTTTGGGCCCTGATTAAAGGGGCCAGCCTCTTTTTCTTGATTTCCTTGAAAAGGTCTTAAGAATACTAACATTTTTTGTTCTTACACTTATCTTAAATTGTTGTTCATTTTTGAGATACAAATGATTGAATATTTAAGGGGCCAGCCCTGTAGATCCTTAATGGGGACAGACATTGGTGTTTTGATTAGTCGAATCGATTAGAATCATCAATGCAGACATTTTCTCTTCTACAATGCTTAACAAAATATGTCTCCTTCTCTAGGTATATTGTGTCAAAGTTTAAGGACTTTGGCCCCTAAAAATCCCTAATTACGTAATAAATGGGCGTGGCAATGATTTTTTCTGATAGATGTTGTAATGATCAACAACTTTGCTTCTATAATGCATTACAAAATCTTGATCGTTTTTAAGTTATTTGTAATAGAGTTTACGAGTGTATTCGCCCCTAATTAAAGGGGCCAGCCCCTTTTTCTTGATTTTGTTGGAAAGAACTTTTGATTTTCTACCACTTTTGTTATATACGTTTTAACAAAATATCAACTGATAAAAAGATGCAGACCAAAACGTATGAAAATTTTAATTAAAAATTTGTATCCAATTTTCGTGCTTAGGCGAGCTCCAGGAAATGGTGCGACTGGCGTAATACAACTACATGCTGCACAACTTCAAGCTATAGTCTACCTATCCTGAAAATTTCATAGTCATATCTCTGATAATTTCTGAGTTTATAGCTGCACAAAATGAGTCGTCAAAAAATACAAAATGGCCGATAATTCGGTACCGGAAGTGACGACCCAAAAAATGAAAAAAATGTATGAAGTTTAGATTACGTCCAATCATCTGTGAAAATATGACCGAGATCGGTCGAATACTTTTCGAGAAATCGCGTGCACAAAATTTGGAAAAAAAAATAATAATAATAACTAGATACGATCTCGTTACTAGTAACGAGTAGGTCTTCCGTTCAATTTTTTAAAAAAGTTTAAGGACTTTGGCTCCTATAAATCCCTAATTAAGTAATAAATGGTTGTGGCAAAGAGTTTTTCAAACAGACTTTGTTACGATCAACAACTTGTCTTCTATAATGCATTACACAAACTTGATCGTTTTTAAGTTATTTGTAATAGTGTTTACTAGTATCTTGGCCCCTAATTTTAAGGGCCAGCCCCTTTTTCTTGAGTTCATTGAAAAGGTCTTAAGAATACTATCATTTTTTGTTCGTAAACCTATCAAAACCTGTTGTTTATTTTGAGATATAAATGATTGAATATTTTAGGGGCCAGTCGTATAGATCCTTAATTGGGACAGACATTGGTGTTTTGATAAGTGGAATCGATTAGAACCATCCATGCAGACATTTTCTCTTCTATAATACTTAACAAAATATGTCTCCTTCTCTAGATATATTGTGTCAAAGTTTAAGGACTTTGGCCCCTTAAAATCCCTAGTTACGTAATAAATGGGCTGGCAATGATTTTTTCTGATAGATATTGTTATGATCAACAACTTTGCTTCTATAATGCATTACAAAATCTTGATCGTTTTTAAGTTATTTGTAATAGAGTTTACGAGTGTGTTGGCCCCTAATGAAAGGGGCCAGTCCCTTTTTCTTGATTTTGTTGGAAAGATCTTAAGTATAGTAACATTTTTTGTTCTTACACCTATCTTAAATTGTTGTTCATTTTTGAGATATAAATGATTGAATCTTTTAGGGGTCAGCCCTGTAAATCCTTTATGGGAACATACATTGGTGTTTTGATTAGTGGCATCGATTGAAATCATCAATGCAGACATTTTCTCTTCTACAATGCCTAACAAAATATGTCTCCTTCTCTAGATATATTGCGTCAAAATTTAAGGTTTTTGGCCCCCAAAAATCCCTAGTTACGTAATAAATTGGCGTGGCAATGATTTTTTCTGATAGATATTGTTATGATCAACAACTTTGCTTCTATAATGCATTACAAAATCTTGATCGTTTTTAAGTTATTTGTAATAAAGTTTACAAGTGTCTTGGCCCCGTATTAAAAGGGCTAGCCCCTTTTCCATGATATCGGTGAAAAGATCTTTTAATAATCTACCACTTTTGTCATATATGTCTCAACAACATATCAACTAATAAAAAGATACAGATCAAAACGTGTGAAAATTTTGATTAAAAATCCGTACCCAATTTTCGAGCCATACTGAGCTCCAAGAAATGGCGCCACAGGAGTAAAACAAAAACAATGGGCACATCTTCAAACTATGGTCTAACTATCCTGAAAATTTCATATTCATATCTCAAATAGTTTTTGAGTTTTTGTGTGCACAAAATAGGTCGTAAAAATGAACAAAATGGCCGATAAATCGGTACCGGAAGTGACGACCGAAAAATTATCAAAAATGTATGAAGATCATATGAAGTCCAATCATCTGTGAAAAAAATGTGGAAATCGGTCGAATAGTTTTTGAGAAATCGCGTGCACAAAATTTATGGAAAAGAAAAATAACTAGATACGATCTCGTTACGAGTAACGAGTAGGTCTTCCGTTCAATTTTTTAAAAAGTTTAAGGACTTTGGCTCCTATAAATCCCTAATTAAGTGATAAATGGTTGTGGCAAAGAGTTTTTCAAACAGACTTTGTTACGATCAACAACTTGTCTTCGATAATGCATTACACAATCTTGATCGTTTTTAAGTTATTTGTAACAGTGTTTACTAGTATCTTGGCCCCTAATTTTAAGGGCCAGCCCCTTTTTCTTGAGTTCATTAAAAAGGTCTTAAAAATTCTATCATTTTTTGTTCGTAAACCTATCAAAAATTGTTGTTAATTTTTGAGATATAAATGATTGAATATTTGAGGGGCCAGTCCTATAGATCCTTAATGGGAACAAACATTGGTGTTTTGATTAGTGGCATCGATTAAAATCATCAATGCAGACATTTTCTCTTCTACAATGCTTAACAAAATATGTCTCCTTCTCTAGATATATTGCGTCAAAGTTTGAGGACTTTGGCCCCTAATAATCCTTAATTACGTAATAAATGGGCGTGGCAATGATTTTTCAGATAGACATTGCTACGATCAACATCTTTGCTTCGATAATGCATTACAAAATCTAGATCGTTTTAAAGTTATTTGTAATAGAGTTTACGAGTTTATTGGCCCCTAATTAAAGGGGCCAGCCCCTTTTTCTTGATTTTGTTGGAAAGGTCTTAAGGATACTAACAATTTTTGTTCTTACACCTATCTTAAATAGTTGTTCATTTTTGAGATATAATTGATTGAATCTTTTAGGGGTCAGCCCTGTAAATCCTTAATGGGGACATATATTGATGTTTTGATAAGTGCAATCGATTAAAATTATCAATGCAGACATTTTCTCTTCTACAATGCTTAACAAAATATGTCTCCTTCTCTAGATATATTGCGTCAAAATTTAAGGTTTTTGGCCCCTAAAAATCCCTAGTTACGTAATAAATAGGCATGGCAATGATTTTTTCTGACAGATATTGTTATGATCAACAACTTTGCTTCTATAACATTACAAAATCTTGATCGTTTTTAAGTTATTTGTAATAGAGTTTACGAGTCTCTTGGTCCCTAATTAAAGGGGCTAGCCCCTTTTCCGTGATATCGGTGAAAAGAACTTTTAATAATCTACCACTTTTGTTATATATGTCTTAACAAAATATCAACTGATAAAAAGATACAGATCAAAACGAGTGAAAATTGTGATTAAAAATCCGTACCCAATTTTCGAGCCATAGCGAGCTCCAAGAAATGGGGCAGCAGGAGTAAAACAAAAACAATGGGCACAACTTCAAACTATGGTATAACTATCCTGAAAATTTCATATTCATATCTCTGATAGTTTTTGAGTTTTTGTGTGCACAAAATACCGTATATACTCGCTTATAAGTCGGTATTTTGGGAGTAGAAAATTAAGTGCAAAGTAGGGGTCCGACTTATAGGCGTGACATACTTTCAGGTTCTTTTTTCAGAGCAGAAATTTCTTGGGTTTTAGACTCCATAACAAGTCACATGTTATATATGGACTTTTCTTACAGTTTTATATAAATATATATACACACACACAAACACATATTTTGAAATAACATGATAAATAAACAAATACATTTTATTTTGTTTATTGATTATTTTTTTTTCGTATTTACCGGGGAATTGGACAACGGTATCTGCATTTAAGTGGATTATGATGCATCTGTAAGTTAAAAATCACGTTTGGGCTCATAACAGTCAGGTATTTTCCTTTCAGGGTAGAAATCTCTAAGTTTGTGAAATTTGGACGCCATTAAAGATCACGTGTTTAATATATGGACTACGATCCCGACTTCATAGTTCGATTTAATCAGATGAGTTAATATTAAGTATATGCAAATAAAAATGCAATACAGTATTTTATTTTTGAATGTTACTGTATGTCGTTTTTACAAGGTATCTAACAATAGTCAATTGTCTCCAGCTCAATGGTAAACGGTATACGTGTTTGCTAAAACAACACACGCATCGGCAGATATATTTAAATATGCCCCAGGCACTAGTTCATTCATTGGAAAGGGGTTAAATCAAAGGCATTGCAATCTTGTTAGCGACAAGAGTATTTTAAGATATAATGAGGGGCTATATGATTATGTAATATAACGGTACATAACGGTACACTGCATCAACTACCGACACATAATTATTATTTATAGGACTAGCTTGTACATTGAGTACCTCGAGATCAGTGTACTTAATTTTTTTCACGTCAGGAAGGATAACTCAAGATAAGACTTTAATGTGAAAGTAGAACAATTTAACAAGTTTCTGTAAACTATATATCTTAGGGAATTATGAAAAAAAATTAAGAATTTGATGAAAAAATATCGCAAATTTAGGAAGATTCTGTAGACCGATTATCCTGAAAAAGTTACCCGACTTATAAGCGGGTCAATGGCAAAACCCCCATAATAAATCTGAAAAAAGACACCCGACTTATAGGCGAGCCGTACTTATAGGCGAGTATATACGGTAGGTCGTAAAAATCAACAAAATGGCCGATAAATCGGTACCGGAAGTGGTGACAGGAAAATTATCAAAAATGTTTGAAGATCATATGAAGTCCAATCATCTGTGAAAAAATTGTGGAAATCGGTCGAATAGTTTTCGAGAAATCGCGTGCACAAAATTTGTGGAAAAGAAAAATAATAATAATAATAATAATAATAACTAGATCTCGTTACGAGTAACGAGTAGGTTTTCAGTTCAATGTTTTGAAAAGTTTAATGACTTTGGCTACTATAAATCCCTAATTAAGTAATAAATGGGTGTGGTAAAAAGTTTTTCAAGCAGACATTGTTACGATCAACATCTTTGCTTCTTTTAATGCATTACAAAATCTTTATCGTTTTTAAGTTATTTGTCATGGAGTTTAGGAGTATCTTGGCCCCTAATTTAAAGGGCCAAACCCTTTTTCTAGATTTCATTGAAAAGGTCTTAAGAATACTATTATTTTTGTTTCGTAAACCTATCTAAAATTGTTGTTTATTTTTGAGATACAAACGATTGGGTATTTTAGGGGCCAGCCCTGTAGATCCTTAATGGGGACAGACATTGGTGTTTTGATTAGTGGAATCAATTTAAATCATCAATACAAACATTTTCTCTTCTACAATGTTTAACAAAATATGTCTCGTTCTCTAGATATATTGTATCAAAGTTTGAGATATTTGGCCCCTAAAAATCCCTAATTAGGTCATAAATGGGTGTGGCATTGAGGTTTTCAGATTGATATTGTTACAATCAACAACTTTGCTTCTATAACGCATTACAAAATCTTTAAAGTTTTTAAGTTATTTATAATATACTTTACGAGTCTCTTGGCCCCAAGTTCAAGGGGCCAGCCCCTTTTCCTTGATATCGATGAAAAGAACTTTTAATAATCTACCACTTTTGTTATATATGTCTTAACAAAATATCAACTGATAAAAAGATACAGATCAAAACGTGTGAAAATTTTGTTTCAAAATTCGGACCTAATTTTCGAGCCATAGCGAGCTCCAAGAAATGGCGCCACAGGAGTAAAACAAAAACAATGGGCACAACTTCAAACTATGGTATAACTATCCTGAAAATTTCATATTCATATCTCTGATAGTTTTTGAGTTTTTGTGTGCACAAAATAGGTCGTAAAAATGAACAAAATGGCCGATAAATCGGTACCGGAAGTAAAGACAAGGAAATTATCAAAAATGTATGAAGATCATATGAAGTCCAATCATCTGTGAAAAAATTGGAGAAATCGGTCGAATAGTGTTCGAGAAATCGCGTGCACAAAATTTGTGGAAAAGAAAAATAATAATAATAATAATAAGAAGAAACAGTACGAAAACAATAAGGTCTTCCGTTGGAAGTCTGAGAACTTTGGCCCCTAAAAATCCCTAATTACGTAATAAATGGGCGTGGCAATGATTTTTCCTGATATATATTGTCACGATCAACAACTTTGCTTCTATATTGTATTACAAAATCTTAACCGTTTTTAAGTTATTTGTAATAGAGTTTACTAGTGTCTTGGCACCTAATTTAAGGGGCCAGCCCCTTTTTCTTGATTTTCTTGAAAAGGTCTTACAAATACTAACATTTCTGTTCTTACACCTTTCTAAAATTGTTGTTCATTTTTGAGATACAAATGATTGAATATTTTAGGGGCTAGCCCTCTAGATCCTTAATGGGGACAGACATTGGTGTTTTGATTAGTGAAATCGATTTAAATCATCAATACAAGTATTTTCTATTCGACAATGCTTAACAAAATATGCCTCGTTCTCTAGATATATTATATCAAAATTTGAGAACTTTGGCCCCTAAAAATCCCTGATTACGTAATAAATGGGTGTGGCCTTGAGGTTTCCAGATTGATATGGTTACATTCAACAAATTTGCTTCTATAATGCATTACAAAATCATTATCGCTTTTAAGTTATTTGTAATATACTTTACGAGTGTCTTGGCCCCTAATTTAAGGGGCCACCCCTTTTTCTTCATTTCCTTCAAAAGGTCTTACAAATACTTACATTTTTTGTTCTTACACCTATCTAAAGTTGTTGTTCTTTTTTGAGATACAAATGATTGAATATTTTAGGGGCCAGTCCTGTAGATCCTTAATGGGGACAGACATTGGTGTTTTGATAAGTGGAATCAATTTAAATCATCAATACAAGTATTTTCTATTCTACAATGCTTAACAAAATATGTTTCGTTCTCTAGATAAATTGTATCAAAGTTTGAGAACTTTGGCCCCTAAAAATCCCTCATTACGTAATAAATGGGCGTGGCAAGGATTTTTCCTGATATATATTGTTACGATCAACAACTTTGCTTCTATAATGCATTACAAAATCTTTATCATTTTTAAGTTATATGTAATAGAGTTTACGAGTGTGTTGTCCCCTAATAAAAGGGGCTAGCCCCTTTTTCTTGATTTTGTTAGAAAGAACTATTGATTCTCTACCACTTTTGTTATATATGTCTTAACAAAATATTAACTGATAAAAAGATACAGATAAAAACGTCTGAAAATTTTGAATGAAAATTCGTACCCAATTTTCGAGCCTAGGCGAGCTCCTAAATAAGGCACCACTGACGTAAAACAAAAACAATAGACACAACTTTAAACTATGGTCTACCTACCCTGAAAATTTCATAATCATATCTCTGATAGTCTCTGAGTTTATGCGTGCACAAAAATGGTCGTCAAAAACAACAAAATGGCCGATAAATCGGGACCGGAAGTGACGACGTCAAAAATTTCAAAAATATATAAAATTCAGATCACATCCAATCATCTCTGAAAAAATGGTTCAGATCGGTCGAATAGTTTTCGAGAAATCGCGTGCACAAAATTTGGAAAAAAATAATAATAATAATAATAACTAGATACGATCTCGTTACGAGTAACGAGTAGGTTTTCCGTTCAATTTTTAAAAAAAGTTTAAGGACTTTGGCTCCTATAAATCCCTAAGTAAGTAATAAATGGTTGTGGCAAAGAGTTTTTCAAGCAGACTTTGTTACGATCAACAACTTGTCTTCTATAATGCATTACATAATCTTGATCGTTTTTAAGTTATTTATAGTAATGTTTACTAGTATCTTGGCCCCTAATTTTAAGGGCCAGCCCCTTTTTCTTGAGTTCATTGAAAAGGTCTTAAGAATACTATCATTTTTTGTTCGTAAACCTATCAAAAATTGTTGTTAATTTTTTAGATATAAACGATTGAATATTTTAGGGGCCGGTCCTATAGATTCTTAATGGGGACAGACATTGGTGTTTTGATAAGTGGAATCGATTAGAACCATCCATGCAGACATTTTCTCTTCTATAATACTTAACAAAATCTTATTTTTATTATATTCTTTCTCTAGATATATTGCGTCAAAGTTTAAGAACTTTGGGCCCTAAAAATCCCTAGTTACGTAATAAATGGGCTGGCAATGATTTTTCCTGATAGATATTGTTATGATCAACAACTTTGCTTCTATAATGCATTACAAAATCTTGATCGTTTTTAAGTTATTTGTAATAGAGTTTACGAGTGTGTTGGCCCCTAATGAAAGGGGCCAGTCCCTTTTTCTTGATTTTGTTGGAAAGATCGTAAGTATAGTAACATTTTTTGTTCTTACACCTTTCTTAAATTGTTGTTCATTTTTGAGATATAAATGATTGAATCTTTTAGGGGTCAGCCCTGTAAATCCTTTATAGGAACATACATTGGTGTTTTGATTAGTGGCATCGATTAAAATCATCAATGCAGACATTTTCTCTTCTACAATGCTTAACAAAATATGTCTCCTTCTCTAGATATATTGCGTCAAAGTTTGAGGACTTTGGCCCCTAATAATCCTTAATTACGTAATAAATGGGCGTGGCAATGATATTTCAGATAGACATTGCTACGATCAACATCTTTTCTTCGATAATGCATTACAAAATCTTGATCGTTTTAAAGTTATTTGTAATAGAGTTTAGGAGTTTATTGGCCCCTAATTAAAGGGGCCAGCCCCTTTTTCTTGATTTTGTTGGAAAGGTCTTAAGGATACTAACAATTTTTGTTCTTACACCTATCTAAAATTGTTGTTCATTTTTGAGATATAATTGATTGAATCTTTTAGGGGTCAGCCCTGTAAATCCTTAATGGGGACAGATATTGATGTTTTGATAAGTGCAATCGATTAATATTATCAATGCAGACATTTTCTCTTCTACAATGCTTAACAAAATATGTCTCCTTTTCTAGATATATTGCGTCAAAATTTAAGGTTTTTGGCCCCTAAAAATCCCTAGTTACGTTATAAATTGGCGTGGCAATGATTTTTACTGACAGATATTGTTATGATCAACAACTGTGCTTCTATAATGCATTGTAAAATCTTAGTCGTTTTTCATTTATTTGTAATAGAGTTTACGAGTCTCTTGGCCCCTAATTAAAGGGGCAAGCCCCTTTTCCGTGATATGGGTGAAAAGAACTTTTCATACTCTACCATTTTTGTTATATATGTCTCAACAAATTAACAACTGATATAAAGATACAGATCAAAACGTGTGAACATTTTGATTAAAAATCCGTACCCAATTTTCGAGCCATAGCGAGCTCCAAGAAATGGCGCTACAGGAGTAAAACAAAAACAATGGGCACAACTTCAAACTATGGTCTAACTATCCTGAAAATTTCATATTCATATCTCTGATAGTTTTTGAGTTTTTGTGTGCACAAAATAGGTCGTAAAAATGAACAAAATGGCCGATAAATCGGTACCGGAAGTGACGACAGGAAAATTATCAAAAATGTATGAAGATCATATGATTTCCAATCATCTGTGAAAAAATTTTGGAAATCGGTCGAATAGTTTCCGAGAAATTGCGTGCGCAAAATTTGTGGAAAAGAAAAATAATAATAACTAGATACGATCTCGTTACGAGTAACGAGTAGGTCTTCCGTTCAGTTTTTTAAAAGGTTTAAGGACTATGCCTCCTATAGATCTCTAATTAAGTAATAAATTGGTGTGGCAAAGAGTTTTTCTGAAAGACATTGTTACGATCAAGAACTTTGCTTCTAGAATGCATTACAAAATCTTGATCTTTTTTAAGTTATTTGTAATAGAGTTTACGAGTACCTTTGCCCCTAATTAAAGGGGCCAGCCCCTTTTTCTTGATTTCCTTGAAAAGGTCTTAAGAATACTAACATTTTTTGTTCTTAAACCTCTCTAAAATTGTTGTTCCTCTTTGATATATAAATGATTGAATCTTTTAGGGGTTAGCCCTGAAAATCCTTAATGGGGACAGACATTGGTGTTTTCATTAGTGGAATCGATTAGAATCATCAATGCAGACATTTTATCTTCTACAATGCTTAAAAAAATAAGTCTCCTTCTCTAGGTATATTGCGTCAAAGTTTAAGTACTTTGGCCCCTAAGAATCTCTAATTACGTAATAAATGGACGTGGCAATGATTTTTTCTGATAGATATTGTTATGATCAACAACTTTGCTTCTATAATGCATTACAAAATCTTGATCATTTTAAAGTTATTTGTAATAGAGTTTACGAGTATCTTGGCCCCTAATTTAAAGGGCCAGCCCCTTTTTCTTGATTTCCTTAAAAAGGTCTTAAGAATACTAACATTTATTGTTCTTAAACCTATCCAAAATTGTTGTTCATTTTTGAGATACAACCGATTTAATATTTTAGGGGCCAGCCATATAAATCCTTAATGGGGACATACATTTGTGTTATAATTAGTGGAATCGATTAGAATCATCGATGCAGACATTTTCTCTTCTACAATGCTTAGCAACATAAGTCTCCTTATATAGGTATATTGCGTCAAAGTTTAAGGACTTTGACCCCTAAAAATCCCTAGTTACGTAATAAATGGGCGTGCCAATGATTTTTTCTAATAGATATTGTTGCGATCAACAACTTTGCTTCTATAATGCATTGTAAAATCTTAGTCGTTTTTCATTTATTTGTAATAGAGTTTACGAGTATATTGGCCCCTTTTTAAAGAGGCCAGCCCCTTTTTCTTGATTTTGTTCGAAAGGTCTTAAGAATACTAACATTACTTGTTCTTACACATATATAAAATTGTTGTTCAATTTTGAGATATAAATGATTGAATATTTTATGGGCCAGCCCTCTATATCCTTAATGGGGACAAACATTGGTGTTTTGATTAGTGAAATCGATTTAAATCATCAATACAAGTATTTTCTCTTCTACAATGCTTAACAAAATATGTCTCGTTCTCTTGATATATTGTATCAAAGTTTGAGAACTTTGGCCCCTAAAAATCCCTAATTACGTAATAAATGGGGCGTGTCAATGATTTTTCCTGATATTTATTGTTACGATCAACAACTTTGCTTCTATCATGCATTACGAAATCTTTATCATTTTTCAGTTATTTGTAATAGAGTTTACAAGTGTCTTGGCCCCTAATTAAAGGGGCCAGCCCCTTTTTCTTGATTTTATTGGAAAGAACTGTTGATTCTCTACCACTTCTGTTATATATGTCTTCATAAAATATCAACTGATAAAAAGATACAGATCAAAACGTGTGAAAATTTTGATTCAAAATTCGGACCCAATTTTCGAGCCATAGCGAGCTCTAAGAAATGGCGCCACAGGAGTAAAATAAAAACAATGGGCACATCTTCAAACTGTGGTCTAACTATCCTGAAAATTTTATATTCATATCTCTGATAGTTTTTGAGTTTTTGTGTGCACAAAATAGGTCGTGAAAATGAACAAAATGGCCGATAAATCGGTACCGGAAGTGACGACAGGAAAATTATCAAAAATGTATGAAGATCATATGAAGTCCAATCATCTGTGAAAAAATTGTGGAAATCGGTCGAATAGTTTTCGTGAAATCGTGTGCACAAAATTTGTGGAAAAGAAAAATAAAAATAATAATAACTAGATCTCGTTACGAGTAACGAGTAGGTCTTCCGTTCAATGTTTTGAAAAGTTTAATGACTTTGGCTACTATAAATTCCTAATTAAGTAATAAATGGGTGTGGTAAAAAGTTTTTCAAGCAGACATTGTTACGATCAACAACTTTGCTTCTTTAATGCATTACAAAATCTTTATCGTTTTTAAGTTATTTGTCATGGAGTTTAGGAGTATCTTGGCCCCTAATTTAAAGGGCCAAACCCTTTTTCTAGATTTCATTGAAAAGGTCTTAAGAATACTATTATTTTTGTTTCGTAAACCTATCTAAAATTGTTGTTAATTTTTGAGATACAAACGATTGGGTATTTTAGGGGCCAGCCCTGTAGATCCTTAATGGGGACAGACATTTGTGTTTTGATTAGTGGAATCGATTTAAATCATCAATACAAACATTTTCTCTTCTACAATGTTTAACAAAATATGTCTCGTTCTCTAGATATATTGTATCAAAGTTTGAGATATTTGGCCCCTAAAAATCCCTCATTACGTCATAAATGGGTGTGGCATTGAGGTTTTCAGATTGATATTGTTACAATCAACAACTTTGCTTCTATAACGCATTACAAATTTTTAAAATTTTTAAGTTATTTATAATATACTTTACGAGTCTCTTGGCCCCAAGTTCAAGGAGCCAGCCCCTTTTTCTTGATATCGATGAAAAGAACTTTTAATAATCTACCACTTTTGTTATATATGTCTTAACAAAATATCAACTGATAAAAAGATACAGATCAAAACGTGTGAAAATTTTGATTCAAAATTCGGACCCAATTTTCGAGCCATAGCGAGCTCCAAGAAATGGCGCCACAGGAGTAAAACAAAAACAATGGGCACAACTTCAAACTATGGTCTAACTATCCTGAAAATTTTATATTCATATCTCTGATAGTTTTTGAGTTTTTGTGTGCACAAAATAGGTCGTAAAAATGAACAAAATGGCCGATAAATCGGTACCGGAAGTGACGGCAGAAAAATTATCAAAAATGTATGAAGAACATATAAAGTCCAATCATCTGTGAAAAAATTGTGGAAATCGGTCGAATAGTTTTCGAGAAATCGCGTGCACAAAATTTGTGGAAAAGAAAAATAATAATAATAATAATAATAAGAAACAGTACGAAAACAATAAGGTCTTCCGTTGGAAACGGAAGACCTTAATAATAATAATAATAAGAAACAGTACGAAAACAAGAAGGTCTTCCGTTGGAAACGGAAGACCTTAACTAGACACGATCTTGTTGCGAGCAACGAGGAGGTCTTCCTTCCAATTTTAGAAGTTGAGATACGTGTATGACCTTTTTTTTCTATTTACCAGCTAAATGATTTGTAAAAAGAAAAAAAAAAAGATCTCTTGATTCTGAACAGACTGTTTTCTTCTATTTCTTTATCTTTTTTCATTTTTTAATTTTTTTTTTCAGCCCCTTTTTCTTGAATTCAACTGAAAGATCTTATTATTTTAAACACATTTTGTTCATTAAGTGTTCAGGAATTTGTTACCGTTCTTGAGATATTTTGGAAAGATTGCTTTAGGGGCCGACCCTTTATCTCCCTGTAGGGTCCATTTGACGAAACTTTGATAGTTGAATTTTAATACCAACACTATTCTAAGCATCTTCTCTTATATAATGCTTTTCAAAATATTTCTCCTTTATAAGATATAAATGATCAAAATATTGGACTTCTAGCCCCTTAAAACCCCTAATTATGTAACATATCCGAAAACTTTGAACATGCGTAGATAAAGAGCTAGAAGATTAACATTTTTGCTTCTATAACACATTACAAAAGGTTTCTTATTAAAGAGATATAGATAAAAGACTTTAAACCATTCTGGGCCCCTAATATGAGGGCTCAGCCCCTTTTGCTTGGTGTCAGTTGAAAGGTCTTGTTTATATAAACTTTTAATGTTCTACATATGTTAACAAAATATTTATGACAAGAAAGATATTCGTGATCAAATCTCAAATTTCCCAAAAAACTGTCAAAAAAGTTAACATCAACATTTTCAGGTTCAGGCGAGCTTCCAGGACAATGACTTCTAGTCAAATCTAAAACAAGCATGCAAATCTACCATAACCACTCTATCTTGCATATAAATTTCAAGTCTTTAACTATAACGGTTTTTGAGGAGATGTGTGGACAATATCATGTCCCAAAATACATGAAAAAGGGAGATAATTCAGAAGCGGAATTGAACTTTCAGACAAAAAGTTGTATGCAATGAGAGGTTCACCTAAGACATCATCCCTGTAAAAATCATTAAAATCGATGGAGAAATGGCTGAGAAATTAAGGGTGTCTACGAAGAAGAATATAGAAGAATGAGAAACAGTAGAAAAACAATAAGGTCTTCCGCTGAAGACGGAAGACCTTAATAATAATAGTAATAATTTACACCATTAATTGGTCCTGTTGTTTTGTTCAAATCTATTGCAGGAAATCGGTAAATTTAAAAAAAAAAAAAAAAAAAATTCTCCGCAACGCAGTATCGATCCGGGAAGCCTTGCATCTGAAGTGATAGAAAGAAGAGATCCAGCGTTCTTGCATCCATCTTAAGTTGATACCCAATGTTGTGAACCTTTAGAATAGATAGGCGGCTAGCGATTGGTTGAGAGGAGAGTATTTGTTGATCAGTTTATTAATAAAAATCAGTGCTGCTTGTAAACAATGAGGCCGGATGGCGTTGGCTAAGAAATGAACATGCCAGGTCAAACTCATGTCGCGAGCGGCTATTTAAAGGTGTGTGAAGGCCACGTCGGATTAACTGATGCGCATTCTCCTGTCGATTTGAATTGCAGGTGCTCGGAAATGGGTTAATAAGCGTGCATCTGTGGATTACAGGTACGGAAAGTCTGAAATGAATTAAGGCCGGTCATGTACATGTGTTTCAGGCCAAGTCGGAAAAAGAGCCACCTGAGAGAAAATGTAAACAAAATTCGTATAAAGTCGGGGTCTGGGAAGGAAGATCTAGAGTTGTCTTTCGTAGAACTTTAACAAATACCGTCACAGGTTGCTGATAAAAATGTAAACACAGATTTTCAGTGAAATTTGAGCATGAATTTATTAGATACAAATATCGAAGCGTTGAAATTCCGTTTCTCGGGATGATGGTTTGATGCCGCTGTACTGGATAACTTTCCTCAATACGGTTCATTTGCTTTCAAATTTGGCAGGCAATTAGATTCAGGTGTAAGGAACAATCCCACGAATTTTCGCCAAGTTGTACAGAGTTTTACTGGAGCTGGAATTTTTATTCAGAGGCGTAGTCTAAAACGCGGTCTGGAGTAAAATCACAGTCAGAGTTTCAGACTTTAAAAACATTCTGACAAACGATTGTAACACTTTGCTAGGTGTTATTTTATGAAGAAATATTGAATTTCAAGTTCAAATATCTTGGGTCAAGGTCATATAAGGATTCAATACTTCTACAAAATAGGAAGAAGGAGGGGGGTGGCTAATTGTACATATAAATGAATCTGATATATATCTGATATATATGTTGCAGATACTTGTAACACATTAGTTCTTAGAGGTCAAAGGTCAAAGGTCAAGGTCACTCTATCAGGGGATACGACTGCTCCGGGAGCCCAGAAGCTTCTGCCGCAAGGCAGCGTTTCCCATTTCTGAATGACCTTGGCCTTTTACCTTGACCTTTTTGGCATGCGCAAAGGTCGACCAAGCCATCGCAAGTGGTTTGGTGTCCCTACGATCAGTCATTTAAAATTCTTCTTCTCTGAAACTGATCAGCCAGAAAAGCTGAAACTTGTGTGGAAGCATCCTCAGGTAGTGTAGATTCAAGTTTGTTCAAATCATGATCCCCGGGGGTAGGGTGGGGCCACAATGGAGGATCGAATTTTAACAAAGGAATATATATAGTAAATCTTCAAAAATCTTCTTCTCTGAAACTAATCAGCCAGAAAAGCTGTAACTTGTGTGGAAGCATCCTTTGGTAGTGTAGATTCAAGTTTGATCAAATAAGGATCCCCGGGGATAGGGTTGGGCCACAAAAGGGGGATCGAATTTTTACATAGGAATATTTAGAGTAAATCTTTAAAAATCTTTTTCTCTAAAACTGATCAGCCAGAAAAGCTGTAACTTGTGTGGAAGCATCTTCAGGTAGTGTAGAATCAAGTTTGTTCAAATAAGGATCCCCGGGGGTAGGGTTGGGCCACAAAAGGGGCATCAAATTTTTACATAGGAATATTTAGAGTAAATCTTTAAAAATCTTTTTCTCTAAAACTGATCAGCCAGAAAAGCTGTAACTTGTGTGGAAGCATCCTCAGGTAGTGTAGAATCAAGTTTGTTCAAATCATGATCCCCAGGGGTAGGGTGGGGCCACAATGGGGGGTCGAAATTTGACATAGGAATATTTAGAGTAAATCTTTAAAAATCTTTTTCTCTAAAACTGATCAGCCAGAAAAGCTGTAACTTGTGTGGAAGCATCCTCAGGTAGTGTAGAATCAAGTTTGTTCAAATCATGATCCCCAGGGGTAGGGTGGGGCCACAATGGGGGGTCGAAATTTGACATAGGAATATTTAGAGTAAGTCTTTAAAAATCTTCATCTCTGAAACTGATCAGCCAGAAAAGCTGTAACTTATGTGGAAGCATCCACAGGTAGTTTAGATTTAAGTTTGTTCAAATTATGATCACCGGGGATAGGGTGGGGCCACAACAGAGGATCAAATTTTTACATAGGAATATATAGAGTAAATCTTTAAAAATCTTCTTCTCTGAAACTGATCAGCCAGAAAAGCTGCAACTTGTGTGGAAGCATCTTCAGGTAGAGTAGATTCAAGTTTATTCAAATCATGCTCCCCCTGCGTAGGGTGGGGCCACAATGGGGTGTCAAATTTTTTACATAGGAATATATAGAGTAAATCTTTAAAAATCTTCTTCTCAAAAACCATTAGGCCAGAAAAGCTGAAACTTGCGTGGAAGCATCCTCAGGTTGTATAGATTCAACTTAGTTCAAATCATGATCCCCGGGGGTAGGGTGGGGCCACAATGGTTGGTTGAATTTTTACATAGGAATATATAGAGTAAATCTTTAAAAATCTTCATCTCTGAAACTGATCAGCCAGAAAAGCTGAAAATTGTGTGCAAGCATCCTCAGCTAGAGTAGATTCAAGTTTGTTCAAATCATGATCCCCAGAGGTAGGATGGGGCCAGAATGGAGGAACGAATTTTTACATAGGGATATATAGAGTAAATCTTTAAAAATCTTCATCTCTGAAACTGATCAGCCAGAAAAGCTGTAACTTGTGTGGAAGCATTCTCAGGTAGTGTAGAATCAAGATTGTTCAAATCATGATCCTTGACGGTTGGGTGGGGCCACAATGGTTGGTTGAATTTTTACATAGGAACATATAGAGTAAATCTTTAAAAATCTTCATCTCTGAAACTGATCAGCCAGAAGCATGGTGTGGAAGCATTCTCAGGTAGTGTAGAATCAAGATTGTTCAAATCATGATCCCTGGCGATAGGGTGGGGGCCACAATGGGGGGTTGAATTTTTACATAGGACTATATAGAGTAAATCTTTAAAAATCTTTATCTCAGAAACTGATTGGGCAGAAAAGCTGTAACTTGTGTGGAAGCATCCTCAGGTTTGAAAGATTCAAGTTTGTTCAAATCGTGATACTGGGGGTAGGGTGGGGCCACAATGGGGGGGGGGGGGGGGGGTTCAAACTTTTACTTTTACATAGGAATATATAGGGAAATATCTTCTTCTCTGAAACTGATCAGCCAGATAAGCTGTAACTTATGTGGAAGCATCCTGAGGTAGTGTACATTCAAGTTTATTCAAATCATGATCCCCGGGGGTAGGTTGGGGCCACAATGGGGGGTTGAATTTTTACATTGGAATATATAGAGTAAATCTTTAAAAATCTTTTTCTCTGAAACTGATCAGCCAGAAAAGCTGAAACTTGTGTGGAAGCATCCTCAGGTTTGAAAGATTCAAGTTTGTTCAAATCGTAATACTGGGGGTAGGGTGGGGCCACAATGGGGCGGGGGTGGGGGGGGGGGTGTTCAAACTTTTACTTTTGCATAGGAATATATAGGGAAATATCTTTAAAAATCAATTGCCTTGAAAATTGTCAAAATCATAATCTTGAGGACTAAGGTTGAGGGGGGGGGGGGGGGGGGGGGTGTTCCAATTTTACAAAGGAAAACATTTAAATTATCCATAAAAACTCAAATGTTATTATCTATGGTTTTACTTATATACAAGTACAGTATTTTGAATTATTCTTGATTCTTAAAATTTGTTTAGACTCTGGCCCCTAGACAATTCTTTGGCCTCACAAGGGGTTCAAAGTTTGATGTAGGTTTATAATCCATATATAAACAGTTGTTTAAGTCTGATCATTTTCTCGAGAACTGCAATGCTCAATATGTAATATGACTGTAAAATCATCCTTTTACAAAAGGGGTCAATGATAAAAATAAGAATATGCAGGGGATTTTTTTTTTATACAGGATCTATTATACAACATTGTTCAGATACTTTGTTTATGACTCCATAAAGCTGATTTTATTATGTCTATCATTGCTCAGGTGAGCGATGTGGCCCATGGGCCTCTTGTTTTACAAAAAGTCTGGTTTCAAAAAACGTCAATTTCTTTTTGCAGTACCCTAATGATCTAATAGGATATGCTTCGGGGTGTCATGTTGATGTGTAATCATGTTTCAGAATTTTTGTTTTTGTCACGGGGGTCTGTGGGCATAAAAAAATGACGTTTTTTTGCAAAAAAAATATGGTTCCCAGAACTCCTCTTACAATTTATGCAGTAGCTATGTCATCTCTTGAGATATGATAGGGGCTGTCCTATAGGTGTGCAATAAGGTTTTAAATTTTAAATTTCATCCAATAAGTCAAGTAGTAGCTGAAAATTGACTTTTATCACTCCTTAAAAAACCTACTTCCCAGAACTCCTCTCATGATTTAATGAATAGCCACATCATATCTTGGGGTATGATAGGGGCTGTCATATAGTCATGCAATAAGGTTTTAAAAATTTAAATTTCATCCAGGGAGTCAAATAATAGCTGAAAATTGACGTTTATCACTCCTGAAAAAACCTACTTCCCAGAACTCCTCTCATGATTTAATGAATAGCCACATCATTTATAGGGATATAACAGGGGCTGAGCTATAGATATGCAATAAGGCTTTAGAAATATAAATTTGAATCTGAGGGTCAATACTATCTGCAAAATGATGTTCCGACCCATAAAAAACCTAATTCCTGGACCTCCTCTTATCTCTTGTGATTGAAATAACATACCATAAGATGCATAAGGAGGAAGAATATATATGCTTTAGGGGTGCGGATCACAAGCATTTTTTTCAAGTTATTTGATCATTTTTTATTTTGGGAGGGTGGGGTGGGGTTAGGGTGACCTTCAGATGCCATGACCTTCTAATACCACAAAAAGATTTGCCTTGACATGGTCATAGTTCAAGAAACAAAAATATATATGGTTTAGGAGCGGGGATTTTGATGATTTTGAGAATATTTTAAAAATATTCGACTATTCATGTTTTCAGGGGGCAGGTGGGTGGGGAGATTCAGAGTCTCTTCTCACATTTTTACAGTAGCAAAATCATTTCTTGATTTTTTTTTCTGTGTGATGTCAGATGTACATAAAGAGATTTTTGGAATTGCATTTTAATCTTAAAGATAAACAAAATGTTATACATGTATATATAATTTTGGAAATTATAAAGTCAGTCAACAGAAACCTTGCTGTAAAAAACAAAGCAGGGTCATCATTGGGCTAGGGGTAGGAATTACACTGCATATGAATAAGATAGGTTACTTGATTAGTTCCAACTCTGGAAAGTCACTGGGCATCTCAAAGGGGGTATAACCTATATACATGTACCAATTGATGTGCAATGACACAAGGAGGAAGAATGAATATGGTCTAGGGTGGGGATCTCAACAGTTATTAAAATGTATTATAATTTCCTATTTCAGAGGAGGGGGGGGGGGGGGGGTTGTTTAAAAACAACTCCAGGGGGTTGGGGAATAATCCAAGGGGCAGGGGGCCAATTTGTCTTACATGTATCTAATGTATCTTGACATGATCAGCAGAATTGGAGAGAATGATCACAATAGGTCATCTGCAGAGTGGGGCCCTAAATAGTTACAAAATAAATCTATTGATAATAGGTTATACATGTATTTAGAAATGTCTTTATATTCAAAATGATTAACAAATTAATCAGTCAAAATGAGTTATGAATAACCGATTGGCAATTCTGCATTGATTGCATGATCCCTAGTATAATATCACATGTATTTTTTTATATATAATTATACATGTATGTTAACAATCAGGATTTAAATGCACAAATTTTCATGAGTCATAAATCTTGACATACCACATATCTCTTGACAGAAAAGAATAAGCAATTTAAAATATAAGAAAATTAGTCATTAACTCTTTTTCTATTACTGGTGTATGATGATGGGGTAGGGGGTATAATGGAAAAAAAAAGCTGCAGCATGCCTTCATTCTCACTAGAAATGTATATCCAATCCACACATCCTGGGGATGGGGAATGGTTAAGGCCCCTTCCCCTTCCTCCCTATTATAACTCATATAAACATGATATTTAATACCCAAATTTAATACAAAATAGGGTCAATATGGAGTCAACTCAATAGTGTAAGTCTGACAAATGAAAAAATAAAAAAATTCTGCAATTAAAATGACAGAAACTGTAGATAAGCTTATTTAAATAAAGATGATGATACAGTATGCTGTCAATGGGAGATCACATTTCAGAAAGTGAAATTTAAACTTAACTGTTTTGTATACCGGGGTCTCATAATATTGCGCTACTACATGTATTATACTTACCTATATTGGTCAACATCATAATTAAAATCCAATTAGCACAATATGAATTCCTTTAGCTGATCACCACAAAAGAAACGTTTATTCGTGTTAATTAATCCTATTCTGCGTATCGAAAACACACATGCAAGTACACCATGTGATACTCATCAAACCAATGAGCTGGGTAAAACTAGTACCCGCTAATGCAAACTGTACACCTGTGTTGTGTACGTAACTTCAGACAAAGATCATTTAATTGTAGCATATTGCATGTATTTTCATAACTTTATTCTTTAAAACCCATTGCACAATTTTATTAGGTATTTAACCATGTAAAGCACAATTTTCAGCCTTAAGGTGGTGTGGGACACCAACATATTGTGATGTACTCCTTATTGAACGAAACATTAAATAAAGTGTATAAAATATAATATTTTCCCCCAAAATAATGTTACCTAACTGTTAGGCCTAAGAAAAAAAATTGTGTGTTTAGGGTAACACTGATGAAAAAATTAGGTTAGGTAGGTAGGAATTTTTTTTAATTTTATCATATTTTTTTCTGCATGAGGGCACAAATACGAATATAAAATCCTAAGAATGTTTGTTTGTGTCATATTTAAAAACGGGTTTTTAATGGAAATAATATGAAGATCACAAACAGATGCAAACAGTTCAACCCCAAATTGTACATAAAGGCAAGATTAGAAATAATTATGATTTGATTTAACCTATGTATTTTTTGTCCCACTATGCAGTTAAATATTATTGCTTTACGTAGACGTTGTTAAAAATACATATAGAACGAACATTTGTATGACTTGATATTGACAATGTATATTATACATTCAAACGTTTCTTCGCAATGTTTATTTACCAATAATAAAAAAGTTTGACTAATTATTAATTAAGTCATTTCTTTTGTTGTTGTTTTAATTTAGATCTGCAAACGTTATTACTTTTGAGCGCTTTAAATACATTATTAACGCATTCACATCAATGACTTTTCAAAAATCTTGATTGGAAATTTCTTTGGTTTTTTGGGTGTGTATTATACATAGGAACAGTGTTTTTTTTAAACATTTGTCACCCAACTTTGGGGATTCATATTTTACACAGGTGCATGCTGTACAGGAAACTTTACAGTAATTAAATGTTTATACTAAAATGGATCAATACATTTATTTCAGGATCAGCTGAAAGTGATGAGAATGCAGAGGTGTTTTTCCAAAGGGTGACTACTTTTTCCTATCTTTCTTATCTTACACCATGACCATTACTGGAATAAATAAAATAAAGGAATATAAAAGAAGATCTGAAGTTTTCCAATGCTACAAATAGTGCTATTAATATACAAACATCCTCATATATTAAACCCTCATATCAAAGTGACAGTGACCTACCATTCATGATACAGTGATTCAACTGAACTAAATTGTTAGTCAACTTGTCAGAGAAAAATTATGAGATTAACCGATTTTTAGCATTTTTTGTGGTCTTTGATTTTGGTATACAAATACTAGATACAAGAATTGTTGATTTCAGGCGAGTGCCTTTACAATAGTGTATGTTTCCTGACAGCCTTAATCCATCATTTAAAAATTGATGTATTTGACCTGTTTTGAAATGTTAAGTGAAAGCAAAGTAAGAAAAATCAGTCTATAATTAACTGATAAAAATGAAAGAAAATTCTTCTTTTTTTGACAGGTTATGAGTGAAAGCAAGACACAAATCACTTGGCCTTCAAAGTTAAAAATTGGTGCGAAGTCAAAAAAAGGTATGATATTGAATAAAGCAATGAGTCAAAAACAGTGTCCTTTGTAGCTCACCTGAGCTGAAAGCTCAGGTGAGCTTTTCTGATCACTTTTTGTCTGGCGTTCATCTGTCCGTCTGTTCGTTTGTCTGTAAACTTTTTACATTTTCGACTTCTTCTCCAGAACCACTGGGCCAATTTTACCCAAACTTGACACAAAGCATCATTGGGTAAAGGAGATTCAAGTTTGTTAAAATGAAGGACCATGCCCTCTTTCAAGGAGGGATAATTAGGAATTATTGAAAATTTGTCGATATTTTTCCAAAATCTTATTCTCAAAAACCATTTGGTCAGAAAAGCTTAAACTTGTGTTGAAGCATCCTCAGGTGGTGTAGATTCAAATCATGATCCCAGGGGATAGGATTGGGCGACAATGGGGGATCAAATGTTTACTTAGGAATACAGAGGGCCCAGCTAAATATAATACCCATTTGATATTATAGTTCGGTTAATATGATAGTTTTTTTCAAAACACAAAACCATTTCTTAATAAATTATTGTATTTTACATTGATTATTATGATAGCTTAAAAAGTGCACCCCACTTAATATGATAGTAAGATCACGCCTGTCAATTGAGTTTCACACTTTTTTCACATGCTAGCCCCTCATGAGTAGCTTGTATAAACACTCTGACTTCCCAAATCACTTTGAAATTTACCGACAGTACTGGCCAGATGGGATTAGTCACGCCTCACTGCACGTGGCTTGTGTACTTGTCAAGTGACGTCGCTTTATATTGAAGTTCTTTACAGTTTGAATAAGTGACTCTCTTATTTTATAACTAATGGGATATTTGACATGGCTTAGCATTAAGCTGCATGTATGGTGTTCCATTTGACGATTTGTACTGGAGTAAAGTAGTGACGAAGTTTTCTTTAAAATATGCCTTTAATTTTATAGGAATAATAAGCTAAATTAATCAAAGAAAATTAGAATGTTCTGCACAGATTCGTAGTTTATTTGATTTTATACAAAGAAGGTATTAAAAAATGAATTGTCTCATGAATGCCTTATTATACCCGCACTTTCTAAAGAAAGTTCGGGTATATTGTTGTTACCCTGTTCCGTCTGCTTGTCCGTCCGACCGTCCGTCTGTCCGTCTGTCACATTTTACTTTCTCAAACTGCTCTTACATCTTATAAACCAGCAAACTGAACTCTTGGAGTATGATATGGGGTGTCATGTTGTTTTGTAAAAAGGTTTCAAAAATTCTCTGGTAGTCCTGGGGGTCAAATAATTGGTAAAAAATGATGTTTTTTGACAAAAAACCTTCTTTCTCGAACTCTTACATTTTCAAAAGTAGACAAATCATCTCTTGGAATATTTTTTGGGGTGTCTTATAGATGCGCAATAGGGTTTTGAAAATTTTAATTTTGTCCTGGGGGTCATTAAATGGCTGAAAAATGACGTTTTTTTTTTTCTACAAAAAGTCTGGTTTCAAAAAACGTCAATTTCTGTTTGAGTAGCCAAATGATCTTGTAGAATATGATTCGGGGTGTCATGTTGATGTGTAATCATGTTCCAGAATTTTTGTTTTTATCACGTGGGTCTGTGGTCATAAAAAAAAGTTTTTTTGCCAAAAAAATATGGTTCCCAGAACTCTTCTTACAATTTATGCAGTAGCTTTGTCGTCTCTTGAGATATGATAGGGGCTGTCCTATAAGGGTGCAATAAGGTTTTAAAAATTCAAATTTCATCCAGGGAGTCAAATAGTAGCAGAAAACTGACGTTTATCACTCCTTAAAAAAACTACTTCCCAGAACTCCTCTCATGATTTAATGAATAGCCATATCATATCTTGGGGTATGATAGGGGCTGTACTTTAGTTGTGCAATAAGGTTTTAAAAATTTAAATTTCATCCAGGGAGTCAAATAGTAGCTGAAAATTGACGTTTATCACTCCTAAAAAACCTACTTCAGAGTCTCTTCTCACATTTTTACAGTAGCAAAATCATTTCTTGATTGGTATTTTTCTGTATGATGTCAGATGTACATGAAGAGATTTTGGAAATTGCTTTTTAATCTTAAAGATAAACAAAATGTTATATGTAATTGTAGAAATTGTAAAGTCAATCAACAAAAACCTAGAGCTTTCTGTAAAAAACAAAGCAGGGTCAAAATTGGGCTAGGGATAAGAATTACACTACATATGAATAAGATAGATTACTTGATTAGTTCCAACTCTGGAAAGTCACTGGGCATCTCAAAGGGGGCATAACCTATATACATGCACCAATTGATGTGCAATGACACAAGGAGGAAGAATAAATATGGTCTAGGTGTGGGGATCTCAACAGTTATTAGAATGTATTATCATTTCCTATTTCAGAGGAGGGGGGGGGGGGGGTGTGTTTAAAAACAACTTCAGGGGGTGGGGGAATGACCCATGGGGCAGGGGCCAATTTGTCTTAAATGTATCTTGACATGATCAGCAGAATTGGACAGAATGATCACTATAGGGCATCTGCAGAGTGGGGCCCTAAATAGTTACAAAATCAATCTACAAAAAATATTGATCATATGTTATACATGTATTTAGAAATGTCTTTATTTTCAAAATGATTTACAAATTAATCAGTCAAAATGAGTTATAAATAATCGATTGGCAATTCTGCAATTGATTGCATGATCCGTAGTAGAATATCACATGTATTTTTTTTTTTATATATAATTATACATGTATGTTAACAATCAGGATTAAAATGCACAAATTTTCATGAGTCATAAATCTTGACATACCACATATCTCTTGACAGAAAAGAATAAGCAATTTAAAATATAAGAAAATTAGTCATTAACTCTTTTTCTATTAGTGGTGTATGAGGATGGAGTAGGGGGTATAATGGAAAAAAAAGCTGCAGCATGCCTTCATTCTCACTAGAAATGTATATCTAATCCACACATCCTGGGGATGGGGAATGGTTAAGGCCCCTTCCCCTTCCTCCCTATTATAACTCATATAAACATGATCTTTAAGACCCAAATTTGATACAAAATAGGGTCAATATGGAGTCAACTCAATAGTGTAAGTCTGACAAATGAAAAAATAAAAACATTCTGCAATTAAAATGACAGAAACTGTAGATAAGCTTATTTAAATAAAGATGATGATACAGTATGCTGGCAATGGGAGATCACATTTCAGAAAGTGAAAGTAAAACTTAACTGTTTTGTATACCGGTGTCTCATAGTGTTTAGCTTCTACATGTATTATACTTACCTATATTGGTCAACATATAATGATAATCCAATTAGCACAATACAAATTCCTTTAGCTGATCACCACAAAAGAAACGTTTATTCATGTTAATTAAACCTATTCTGCATATCAAGAAAACATATGCATGTACACCACGTGAAACCCATCTAACCAAAGAGCTGGGTAAAACTAGTACCCGATGCAACCTGTACACCTCTGTTGTGTACGTAACTTCAGACAAAAATCATTTAATTGTAACATATTGCATGTGGCCTTTTTTTTGACTAAAACTAGTACAAGAGAGTGTTATTTAGAGGCAAACACTTGGTGCGGGTATTACTGTCTAATGACAGCATCTAGTTTGTTTTATAAATGAAATTAACTTTGAAGCATAAAAAGCAAAGTTTTAGAAGAAATCATCAATTATTATGGAAATTGCATTTTCTAGAAATAGATAGTAATAATACATAACGTGAATAGGCACATATCACACTTGTACACATTGAATTTAGCTGGGTTTTGGTTAATATTGTAGTCCGGTTAATATTAGAATTTTTCCTGACAAAATAACTATTATATTAAGCGGGGTCCACTGTATAAAGAGCAAAATGAGGAAGTGAGGTAAATTTAAACAACTAATTGCATCTATCAAGACTCAGATTAGAAACATATTCAAAGTTTTATCCACAGAGGAGCATTGCTTGGCTATTTTCATTTACTGCAAAGGAGGGATTATTGTCACTTTGTTGTTTTTTTAATTAAAGCAATTAAAAAATATAGCCAGATACAGAAATTTGTAAATGTTTTACATATGTATTTACTGTGAAGTTCAAACAATTTTTGATTTTTTTTCTTTGTTAACTTTTTTATACAATTCTAGAATTTATTTTTGTTTCTGTGTTGCAAACCTTTATTATTCAGTTCAATTATTTGTCCCATTTGAAATTAGCATTGCAGGGTTATTAATGTCATTAAGACAGTTCTAGTTTTAATTATTAAACAAAATATTGGTACCGGAGACTCACTTCGATGGATCAAAAACTTTGAGAGACTAAAGTTCAAGCCTTTTAAGATGAACATTTTAATTTTATCATATGATACAATATTCTATGTAATCATTCTGTCATCATTCACTTTCCGATCACTATCTCAACAACAGTTGCACACATTCAACTCAAATTTCATATATGGATGTGTCTTATTAATAAACAAGTTGAGTTAGAATTTGGTTTCGGTCTGATGATTTTTGACAGAGTTATGCCTCTTGAACTTAAAAAAAAGGGGAAAATTCTCAGTTTCCACTGATATTTTATATGTAGGTTATTTACAAGAAAATATAGATCAAGTTCGAAATTATTTCGCAGTCAGATGATTTTTGACAGATTTATGCATCTTGAAATTTGAAAAAAATGGGAAATCAGTTTTCGCTCCCTAACTTTTGAAGGGATGTATAAAGCTGATATTTTATATGTAGGTTATTTACAAGAAAATACAGATGAAGTTCGAAATTAGTTTCGGTGCGATGAATTTTGACAGAGTTATGCCTCTTGAACATAGAAAAAAAAAAATGAGAAATTCTCAGTTTCCACTCTCTAACTTTTGAAGTGATGCATATGTAAAGTTGATATTTCATATAAGGTTAATTCATTAGAAAATACAGGTCAAGTTTGAACTTGGTTCCAGTCCGATGATTTTTGACAGAGTTATGCCTTTTGACCTTAAAAGAAAATGAGTAATATTCAGGGATTTATAACTTTTTCTGCAATCAACCAAATGTTATACTTAATTTTGCATTTAAAATTTTGGTCGCCTGCGGGGGCATTCGTGGCATTACGACACATTTAGTTTGTTGCGGTAATATTTGATTTATATAGATGTACATGTATATTATGATTTAATTTTGTATTTTATAAGATTGTTATTGAATTAAAATGTTAGGCAATAATATATTTAAACATTTTTAATCAAATGATGATTCATATGATTTTTATAAAGTTGCCAATGTTTCATTTTGTATAAAATAATTTTGCATTAGTTTTCTCGTATCACATAATGATATAGTGAGACCTCAAGTGTGGCCTCTTGCGCATAAACAAGTTCTGTAATCTTTGATTACTTAAGTTTTCTTATTTGATTTCAGATCCTCATATCAAAATTATTGGACTCCCAGAAGATGTGAAAAACGCAAAAGATCAAATCTTGTCCATACTTGATACAAAGGTATTTTTAAAAGTGTATTCATATGAAAAGAGTGTTTTTTGAAAGAATGTAGATATAAGTTTAAACTATGGGTATATTTTTGCTAAGAGTAGGCCACCATTCCTTTTTTTGAGGAACAAATGTGTAAAGGTCTTATCTTTTTACACCTAAAGATATGTAAACCTTTTTTAAAAATGTAGTTTTCTTCTTCAAATTTTCCTGATGATCTAATAGATGTCAAAGTCCATATACTAACTAGATGAGAACTTTAAGAAGGGAGGGCATATTGCTTTGCTGCTGTCTGGCTGTCAGTCTGTCGGTTGGTCGGTCGGTCCATCATCAGTTTCCATTCATTTTCTTCAAAGAGGTTGCACCTACTGAAATAAAATTTGGTATACAGATTAATCATAAGAATATCTAGATCATGTTCGATTTTGGGTACAATCGAGCAATTTTTGACTGAGTAATGCCCCTTGGACTTTGAAAAATTCCATTATTTGCAGTTTCTGTTCATTTTCTTCACAGAGGTTGCATCTACTGTAATGAAATTTGGTATACAAGTTTATCATAAGAATATCTAGGTCAAGTTCGATTTTGGATACAATAGAGAAATTTTTGACAGTTATGGCCCTTGGACTTCGAAAAATTCCAATTATTTGCAGTTTTCATTCATTTTCTTCGCAAAGGTTGCACCTGCTGAAAGCTCAAGTGAGCTTTTCTGATCATTTTGTGTCCGGCGTCCGTTTGTCCGTCCATCTGACCGTCTGTCTGTCTGTAAAGTTTTTACATTTTCAACTTCTTCTAAAGAACTAGTGGGCCAATTTCAACCAAATTTGGCACAAAGCATCATTGGGTGGAGGGGATTCAAGTTTGTCAAAACAAAGGGCAACACCCTTTTCTAAGGGGAGATAATTAAAAATTATTAAAGGTCATATGAAACGATTTTTAAGACTATGATTTTCTTTCATAAATATAAAGCTTGGTATAAATGGATGTTAAAATATGTGTAGTAAGATTTTTTTGCCTTTGCATTACTGAGAAATAACTGTGAAAACTCAGCACCTAACAAAATTCTTCCCCGCTTATCGTTTTTGATTTTGTGGATTAATGACGTCTCACAGACCCACCGATGTAAACAATGCATTAAAACTAGTGTAATTTTACAGTAGTTTATCGATTTGATTTTAGTAATTTTTGCATATATGAATGTATTTCAGATGAGATCGTCTGATTTCGTAGTACAGATGACTTAGTTTTAATTGGTCGTTAATGAATAAAACTATCAGCTTTTCACCACAGTAATATCGTGATGAAGATTCCGTACTGCAGTGAAAATTTAATGAAAGAAATGCTCCAACATTAATAGCTTATTAATGAATTATCCTAATCCTTTTGAAACAGAAATATCCTTTTCTTCTTTGATACGTATAATGATCGAGCTACATTTCAAAAGAATTAAAGCATTTTAATTCATTTGATTTATTTTGTCACATGAAAAAGTATAAGGCAGGCCAATGAAAATGTTTGAGGCATTGTGTATAGTTTGTATTTAAAAGCTGCTGTAAAATGCCGCAAAAATATTCTTAGATTTTATTTTAAAATTAAATATTGATAAATTCTAATTAATCTGGCCTATAAATTTCTGACTTATTGATATTTAGATGTAGCAATATCTTTAGAAAATACACATGTATTAACATTTGATTAAATTAGATTGCTGAAATATGGCATTTAAGGATTTAGAAATGTACCGGTAAAATAAATCGGTTGTTTGATAAAAATAAATGTGAATGAATGTGTAGATAATCAACACATTTTATTAAGAACAAGCATCAATAATAAAAGAACGAAAGAAAAAATTGCCAAAGAAAGGGAGATAAAAGGGATCTGTGAGTAAACACCGCACATACACGTTGCAAAAAAACACCGCACATACAAGTACACGTTTCAAAATCGAAACATTTGAAGAAATTTCTCTTAGGCTAAAAATAATTAAATGGTAACATATTTGTGAATTTGAAAACGTAACAAACAATTTAATCGTGAAGCGAATGAGGCAGCATGTTGCCTATAAGCTGTTTAGAAAAAAAATCATTATGAATTGCATGAACGTGCAAATGGGAAAAATACAATCAGTTATTTTTGATTTTGACAATTTCATTAAAACAAATTGAAAGAAAACATATATACATTCATATATTAATATTATATTATACTTGCATGTAGATCTATGATGAAAATCATTCATTCTCCATGCAGTCTCTAAACTGATTATGTACACGGTATCAAATATAAACGCATACAATTTAATTTCTTGAGAGAAAATATACTGCCATGGTTGATTATTGTATAATTATATTAGTTTTTATATAAATTTTCTTTTAAAATACTGCAAAAGGACATGGATATTTGTATTCACGACAGAGCTTTATAAGGCCATTGGGTCTTACTGACGGCATAAGCAAGGGAGGTAAGCCGCCTAAGTCAATGTTCTTTTTCCGATTAAGTTATTTTGATCGACTGTGGTGCTTACATTTTGCGTAAAATATCCAAAAAACAATGCCAATCTTATTAAATAGGCGCTTATGAACTCATTCCCGTATATAACTCAATATGGTCAGGATATCGTTTCATATGACCTTTAAAAATTTGTTGGTATCTTTCAAAAATCTTCTTATCAAAATCCATTTGACCAGAAAAGCTGAAAATTGTGTGGAAGCACCCTCAGGTAAGGTAGATTCAAGTTTGTTTAAACCATGATCTCCAGGGATAGGGGGCATAATGGGAGGTCAAATTTTTACATAGGATTATATAGAGTAAATCTTTAAAAATTTTCTTTACAAAAACCATTTGTGCACAGAAGCTTAACTCTTTTCCCCCTGATGCCACCATATGATGCATTTGTCATTTCCCTATAAGGTTTTCTTAGCTTCCCCCTGAAACATTTTTGACTGTATAAAGGAAAATGAATAAGTATTGTTTTACCATAGTTATTGACAAGAATTATTGTCAAACCATGCCATATGATATACAGAATGCCCCGCTTAATATAATACCCGTTTAATATTATAGTTCGGTTAATATAATATTTTTTCAAAACACAAAACCATTTCTTAATAAATCATTGTATTTTATGTCGGTTATTATAATAGTTTAAATAGTGCAACCCGCTTAATATAATAGAAAGATTACGCCTGTCAATTGAGTTTCACGCCTTTTTCACGTGCTAGCCCCTCCTGAGTAACTTGTATCAACTTTCTGACTTCCCAAATCACTTTGAAATTTACCGACAGTGCTGGCCAGACGGGATTAGTCACGCCTCACTGCACATGACTTGGGTACTTTACCTGTGCATCTCTCAAGTGACATCACTGTATAATGAAGTTCTTTTCAGTTTGAATAAGTGAATGCCTCTTATTTTTGTAAAATAATTTATAAATAATGTGATATTTTACATGGCTTAAACAATATAGACTGCATGATCCATTTGATATTTGTACTGCAATTAAGTAGTGACAAAGTCTTTTTTAAATATGCCTATTTTATAGGAAGAATGGGATAAATGAATCAAAGAAAATTAGAAAGTTTTGCATAGCTTTGTGTTTTATTTGATGTTAAGACTGAAAGAAGTTAATAAAAATGAATTTTCTCATGAATGCCTTATTAGATTTGTCAAAACCGGAAGTACAGGAAGAAAACAAAATGAAAGCATGTCAACCCATCGGAAGCATTTTGGTGGATCTTGCAATTTCCCCACTTGTTAGCTCACCTGAGCTGAAAGCTCAAGTGAGCTTTTCTGATCACTTTTTGTCCGTCTGTCCGTCTGTCCGTCCGTCTGTCTGTCTGTCTGTCCGTCTGTCTGTCTGTCTGTCTGTCCGTAAACTTTTTACATTTTCGACTTCTTCTCCAGAACCACTGGGCCGATTTCAACCAAAGTTGGCACAAAGCATCCTTACGTAAAGGGGATTCAAGTTTGTTAAAATGAAGGGCCACACCCTCTTTCAAGGGGAGATAATTAAAAAATCATTGAAAATTTGTTTGTATTTTTCAAAAATCTTCTTCTTATAAACCATTTGACCAGAAAAGCTGAAACTTGTGTGGAAGCATCCTCAGGTAGTGTAGATTCAAATTTGTTCAAATCATGATCCCCGTGGGTAGGGTGGGGCCACAATGGGGGGTTGAATTTTTACATAGTAATATATACAGTAAATCTTAAAAAAATTTCCTTCTCAAAAACCATTAGGCCAGAAAAGCTGAATCTTGTGTGGAAGCATCCTCAGGTAGTATAGATTGAAGTTTGTTCAAATCGTGATCTCTGGGGGTAGGATGGGGCCACAATGGGGGGTCAAATGTTTTACATAGGAATATATAGAGTAAATCTTTAAAAATCTTCTTCTCTGAAACTGATCAGCCAGGAAAGCTGAAACTTGTGTGGAAGCATCCTCAGGTAGTGTAGATTCAAGTTTGTTCAAATCATGATCCCCGTGGGTAGGGTGGGGCCACAATGGGGGGGTTGGGGTTGAATTTTTACAAAGGAATATATAAAGTCATTCTTTAAAAAGGGGGGGAGGTCGTATTTTTACATAGGAATATATAGAGAAAAATCTTGAAAAATCTTCTTCTCAGAAACAAATTGGGCAGAAAAGCTGCACCTTGTCTGGAAGCATCCTCAGGTAGGGAAAATTCAAATTATTCAGATTATGATCCCTGTGGGTAGGGTGGGGCCACAATTTGAGGGGGGGGGGGGTGTCAAATTATTACTTAGGAATATATAGGGAAAAACTTTCTAAAACACAAATTGTCTAGAAAAGCTTTAGTCAGTTCAGTCTTCAAATAGTCTAGATTAAAATTTGTCAAAATCATATTCTTCAGGAGTAGGGTTGGGCCACATGGGGGGAGGGTCTCCAATTTTTCAAAGGAAAATATTTAAATTGTTCACAAAAATTCAAATGGTTTTCATATATGGTTTTTACTTATATGCAAGCATTTTGACATATTGTTGATTCTTTAAAATTGTTTAGACTCTGGCCCCTGGACAATTCTTGGACCTCAAAAGGGGTTCAAAGTTTGATGTAGGTTTATAGTCCATATATAAACAGTTGTTTAGGTCTGATCATCTTCTCGAGAACTGCAATACTCAATATGTGATATGACTGTAAAATCATCCTGTTACAAAGAGGGTCAATGATAAACATAAGAATATGCAGGAGAATTTTTTTTTTTATACAGGATCTATTATACGACATTGTTCAGATATTTTGTATATGACTCTATAAAGCTGATTTTATTAGGGTCTTCCGTTTTCAACGGAAGACCCTATTGTTTTCGTTAGGTTTCTTTTTCTCTATTTTTCACTATTATTAAGGTCTTCCGTTTCCAACGGAAGACCTTATTGTTATTGCTTTGTTTCTTTTCCTCTATTATTATTATTATTAATTTTTTTTTCTCCCACGTTTTCTCAAAAACGCTTCAGCCGATTTTGATGAAATTTTTAGATCTTATTCATGACAAAATTTGTAAGAAAATTACACGAGTTTTTTTTGGTCGTCACTTCCGGTCCCGAGATATTAAAGATTTTATGTTTTTGCTTGTTCACGATTTTTCTCCAAAAGTATTTAAGATAGAACTTTCAAATTTTCAGGGATGGTAGAAAGTGTCCTGCCGCAGTGCCCTTCGCATATCCGAACGTCACTTCCGGTCGGCACCGGAAGGAAACAAACAATAGTCCATTTTCAACTTTTTTGTTTTGAAATTTTTTAATATTATTGTTCGATAGAGACGCTTTAATAACTTCAGAATATGAAATTTGTTTTAAAATCGATCCACGCATTCTCGAGATTTTGGGCTCCAAAGTCCTGAAGCGAGAGTCCGCGTAGCTCAGTCGTTAGAGTGGTGGACTTTGGCCCAGGCGACCCGGGTTCAGTCCCCGAGTGCCGAATATTTTTTCTTCCTTAATTGTGTTAAGGTTTATAATTTTATATATGAAATGATAGATTTTACTTATTTCCAATGTAATTTTATCAAAAATCACAATAATAGCGACTCTTTAAAGATTAATTTAAGTATAATTATATGTCTATTGAAATTCTTATAGAGGGTTTAATGGAATTTAATGACATGTTTAGAAATGGTAAAAAAAGAACAACTATCCCTCTAGGCTATTTTATGGTGCACTCAAACGGAAGACCTCTTGTTGCTCGCAACAAGCGTCTAGTTATTATTCTTTTTTTTCTTAACACTTTTCTTTAAACTCAAATATCTCAGACCTGGTACAATGGATTTTTATGAAATTTTTGTAGATTATAAAGAATATAAAGATCTTTTATCAAGTACATTTTTGTCCGTGAAGTCACTTCCGGTCGGCTGATATGTTCGTTTATCTTTTTTTAAAAAGTGATTTTGTCCTACCTTTTTCTCAAAAACGATTAAAGATAGAAAATTGAAAATTTCAGGAATGATAGATTTTTGAATTCTTAGATGCCATCAGGTACAACCATGATCGTCCGTCACTTCCGGTCCGCTCTAAAACGGCATTTTCGAAAAATTGCGTTTTAAAATTTTTTCAAATTTAAAGATTTGGAATTTTTTTCATCAAAATATATTCTAAACGCATCCAATTTTAATATGAACAGGTCATCCGTCACTTCCGGTCGTCACCGGAAGTGATTCCAAAATTTCAGTTTTTGGAATTTGAAAACACATTCATTTTTTAGACATTTTTGTGCTAAATATAAAACTGAAAACCGTTTTAAAATCGGACTATGCATTGCAGAAATATTGCAGTTTAAAAATGACCTTTTCCAGAAATCTTAATTTTGCAATCCAGGTCTAAAAATCAGCATTCATTTTGATCATTTTGATCTTATTAAAGTCGTTACAATAAAATTTTGTTCGGGTATTGCGTAATACGAGAGTAAAAAGCTTGACCTAATTGTTAACACGTACCTGTTTTCATGTGAAAAGTGCATGTTTTTGTCTGCATAACTGACACAAGTTACAACAGAAAGTGTAATAGCTTACCTATATGTCGCTTTAATTAATTATAACATGTGAGTATCAATGTTTTTCTTACAGGTGATACGTGAGGATCATTAGTCACTTTTGTTTAGTTTTTGTAATGTACAATCATTCAAAACCGCGAAAGAGAAAGTACATAGTCGCGGACATACATTCTTATTCTATTCAAGTGAAACACGGAACAACTCCTACAAAAAAAATGTTTAAAATTTGTTTAAAAATCATTTTTAGAAGCCTGTGTTGTATGTGAAATCATGTACCAATTCCTCACCCGCGACCGAAGAGATTATTGATCGGCTGCTAGCTAGTAGCCACCGGTTATCTAATACACAACATTCGCGTCTTGCATACATAAGTTTATTTATATAGCAGCTTACACAAAGAAATATGGTATAAAGATATATTAAGTGTAAATTAAGGAGAAAAGAGTAACCTCTACCCATAAATTTAATGTTAGCTCTGTTATTTGAAAAACGGGGTCTTTATGCGTATAACTGACATAAAGCTACCGTAGACAGTGTACAAGCTTACATACGGAAAGTGTATAAACATTCTCATTCTCTTCTAGTGAAACACATTATGTATAAAAGAACTAATACTATGCAATACATTTGAGCCGCATTTAAAATCTAGTTGGATTCCGAGCTGTGTATGTGAACAATTACGTATCCGATCCCTTGGCCGCGGCCGAAGAAATAGATCGCGGCTGGACTAGCGAGCGGTCTGCTGTTATCCAATACACAAGATTTGCGTTTTGCTGTGATGCACACATGGGTTTATTTATTTAGCTGCAAACACAAAGAATTCCGATTTTAACGATATTAAAGAGTAAATAAAAAAAAATATACCTTAACCTACGAGGTTATGATGTTTTAGTTTCGTAATTTAAAAACGATAGATATAGTATGCCTGTCATTGAAAAAAGGTGTTCTATGTGATCTTGTCTATGTCATAAAATAAGTTTTATTGTTGGGGAAAAAATTCCGTTATCAAACTGCAAACATTTAAAACCCACCATGTTGGGTGTACATATATGTAACACATCAATCGCACATGGCCGAAGAGATACCGTGCTAGTGGACAAGCGATTCGCTGTGGTCTAAGACACAGGCTTCTCGTGTTTCTACGTTATCACACGTACAGTTCATTGAATTGTTTTTATTTTCAATTATATTGGTTAAAGATGCATCAAACTTTTGATTTAGCATTGATTTAAATCACAGTGCGTAAAATTAAAAGAAACTGCCATCAATGATTATAATACAACGTTTTACAGTCGTACGAGTTGAAAAATAAATTAGTCTATTTCTGACATTTTTGCTGCTGAGAATTTAATGCATTTACACCTCCCACATCTAGGCGATATTCACAACATGATTATTCCAACACAAACATCTTATGTATCTGTAACCTGTGATAATTCATTTGGCTAACACAATATTAGAAGTCTTTTTATGAGTTATGTGTGTGTGTCTGTGAGAGAGAGAGAGAGAGAGAGAGAGAGAGAGAGAGAGAGAGAGAGAGAGAGAGAGAGAGAGAGAGAGAGAGGAGAGAGAGAGCATGCATGAATATAGCAGGGTGTAGTAAGTAAAGTGAGTTGAAAACGCGTTCGAGATAAGGCAGTGTTACATGCTTGCGGTAGGTGCAGGCACGATAAAACTTACCGATGCCCGCTAATACGGAAGGAATTGAAAAAATCAGTAATTATTTCTTTAATATACCAATGAATTTTTTTAACAAGTTTGATTTACATTCAGGCCGTAAAAGAATAACGGTCACACGAACACTATTGGTTTAACCTTTTCAGAATGGCAGTCCGAATCATTATAAACATACTCATTGCTGATTTTATTCTTTCATTTAATTAAATTACATTTCTTAGTTATTGATTATCAAAGAATATGTGAGTTTTAAAAACAGTTTATCAACATTCGGTAAGTAAAAGTTTTGTTTAGATTCGGACAGTCGAAGAGCGAGTAGAGGACACATGGTTATAAACTACTTAGTAGATTACGGAGATTTTCAAATCGACCGGACTTCTGCATATGTGTTGCACGTACACTCAAATACTTGATACATATATATTTTAATAAAACGTCTGTATGCTGTATTATTATTTTCTGTCTGATCAGGACTGTTCTTCCCAAAAAGGAGCGCACGGCGATCGCGTAACGAATGTTCTGTACATACATGCTTATATATATTTTTAAAAACTTTTTTAACGTTTAACTCGGCAAAATTGTAGAGGTCATGGTGTCAAAAAGCAAATCAAATTAATTTGCCAATTAGGCAATAGAACTTATCCAATGCCTATGATTAATAACTGGAATAAATATGAATTTACAAGTCCCCCCCCTTTTTTTTTTTAGAGCTTCCGTGTCTTGTATTCGTTTTGTTCTTTTATTAACGATTTTTGTGCACGCGATTTCTCGGAAATGGCTCAAATTTTGTTAAACGGCCCTGATAAGAAGATGAAAGGATGGGCCCTAAAATTTCTTTCTCAAATATATCAAGAACGGTCTCAAATTTCAAACACTGGTTGAATAACATACAACTCATTTTGTGCAAATTCTATATGTATGAAATGGCAATTTTCTTGTAGCTTAAATGATTTTTTAAAAAATGATAACAGTATAATTTTTTCAATAATTACGCTTTGTGAAATATAAAAAAATTTCTTAATTTATCACTAAAATTAATAATTTTAGACGGCCCATGCAGTAAGTATTGCTAACCGAGCCTTTCGTTCAACAGCACATTGATTGTGAAGATTCCAGCGTTGTTTACAACAAAAGGATAAAAAGACCAATTATTGTGACATATTTGGCTGTAAAGGGTTTAAAAGAGATGGATATAAAACACAAGTGCAAATATATCAAGTAAAGATAAAAATGATTAATCTACATTTGTCATAAATACATCATTATATCATAAGCATATTTTAACATTTAGATCCGCCGAAAATTTCCATTTCCCTTCATTGTTTGATGCCTGATTTGAAATAACGTTTCGATGTCGTACCAAGTGGAGAAATTTCTTAAAGCTGCATATTCCGATTTTTCAGCCAATACAGTATCAAATAATGTTACCAAGCAAACCAAATGAATTATCTTAGAAAGTTATAGACTTCCGCCTATTTACACAGAATTGATTTTCTTTTTAACGTTAGAAATAATCAAAGTAAATAAAAATAATTTTTGGAGGCATACAAAAATACCCCAAAAATACATCATGGAAATGTTTAAAAAAGGTAACTGTTTGATTTCCTCCCCCGAATGATTGGGTTTATTCAACCTGCATGTTATGCATCGATTGTAAACAACGTAAACTTCAGAATTATTATTGAACAAATGTACACTGCTTTATTTTTTCAAATAGCCATGCTGTTTATTTTATTTGTTAAAATAGATCATACAAAAAAGGACAGATGTCAAAGTCGTAATACAATCATACTCGTTTCGACGTATGGGGCGAGTATAAACACGAGGCGAAATAACGCGAAACCATTTTATGTTGTTTATTTTGTAAATAAATTTTGTACATTGTAAACTTGTCTTATCTGGCGGAGTTTGGTTCTGAAAAATTAGGGTAGATTAGACAACATTCAGTTTGGAGGACATTGTTGCAAATTAATTTCAGTATTTAATGCAGTAGGTCTTGATCGTCTATTCTTGCAAAATTTTCAATTCTTCTGAAATATATTAGGCCTAATCGATCGTGATTACGGTACCAATTTTCATTTTTTTCTTGGAAAACAATTAGTCCATAAGGGAGTACATACAATGGTAATACTTTTTCAATCAAATTATCTTAATTGATATTTTCAAGCATTCGATTAAACTGAAAAGTCCGACACAAGATAAGTGCATGACATTGGCCAACAGGTGGCTGATTACGTAATGGCGAGGTTGAATATTCATATAAATGAGAATTTAATAAAGAATGGAGCATTTTGACAGAATAAAATGTAACTCTGTAAATGTAGCCATACAACGGGGATAACATACGATATTGGCAGTCTTACGACCCGCGGTATCCTAAATCACGGCCTGAAAAAAAATGGGATGAACTATAATCTCATTATCTAATTTTGGCAAAAAAAAATGCGTATTTATTTATAACAAGACTTAACGGTATATACTGAAATGAGTTACTAGTTTGGATCTACTATAGTATATTCACAGTTGTTTAAATCAATAGCAACGACAGGAAAATTGCTGATCGATCATAAGTGGCTGGATTACGGGAGATAACTCTCACTAATCATAAGCAGTCAATTCTGTACATCGCGGCCGGTTTACAGAATAGACAAGATCCGGATTGCACAACATTTTTTAAAAATAAAATGCTAGGAAAATGCCAAGGGACTGAATAATGTCGCCGGATTGGATAACATGCCGGAATGCACAGCATCCGGATTCAACAAGTTTTAATATGTACATAATTTTTTCATTGAAACAGAGACAATTTCAAATTTTTAATTTGAGTTATAATAAAACATTTTGAATTGCGGATCATCTTTAACACGCAATTTGCGAGCTTATATTTTTGGCAGTAAAAAGATTCAAACTTTCAGTTTTTATGCACATGTTCAATTTTTTTATTGAACTGTTTTTAGAATAAGAGCCCATAATGGTCTAAAGTCTTTACTTCGTACCTATACAATATACATGTAATAATTTTGATATGCTACGTTGCTAAGGATTTAAAGGACTAGAAGTCCAGAATTTTGATCATTCTTTTTTAAAAAAGAGAAATATTCTTGAAATTGTTGTACAAGTAAAGATGCTTAGAACTATGTACATTTATATATACTATGTGTATAACAATAGACAACCCTCAAAATTTCGCTAAAAGGAGAAAAAGAATCGACCCCAACGTTCTTTCCCAGATACATGTATCTCAATAATGGTAACTGATTTCTAAACACTTTTTGAACCAAATGCATTTAAAACAAAAATAAATTTCCTTTTACATAACCAAGGTCTAGTCCTTTAAATTATGAGCCAATTGATTTGAAGACAATCATGGCTTTTAATTTCTGAATATTTTGTAACATGAATGATGTATTTAACAATGTACAGTCATCAAAATTGTTAGATGGCCCGATAAAAAGTCGGCCCCAAACAAGTTCTTTCCCAGATATCTCAAAAACGGTCACTTTCTCAATGCTTGTTGAATAAAATTTGCATCAAATAAAAAAAAGTCCTTTAATTTGATATCAAGAAAAATTGACAAGCCCCTAAATTAAAGGGCTAAAAGGGATCTAAAGCTATTCATCAATAGCTCTTACACTTCATACAGAAACGTCTCAGATCCTTTAAATGTAGCCCCACCCACATTTCCATGTTTCGTTTTCGAATAGCAAAAGTAAAGGTCTTATCACATCTGACGAGAATCGGACGGAAGACCTCCTCGTTGCTCGCAACGAGATCGTGTCTAGTTATGTCTGTTGTTGCTCAGGTGAGCGATGTGGCCCATGGGCCTCTTGTAAAAGTTAACTTCATCCTAGAAATTAACTTTTTTGAAGCATTAAAAGTAAAGTTTTAAAAGAAATAATCAATTATTGTGGAAATTACAGTGTATAGAAATAGATAGTAATAATACATGACGTGAATAGACACACATCATACTTGTTCACATTGAATTTAGCTGGGTTCGGTTATTATTATAGTCCAGTTAATATAATAATTTTTCCTGACAAAATAAATATTATATTAAGCGGGGTCCACTGTACCACTGTGGTCAGGAAAGATTGAACCTTAACATTATAACCTGTACATTAAAAAAAATCATGGTAACATAAAAATTTATGCATGAAATTTTAACATATGATCAACTATTGTTCAAAAATATTTTCCTTATTTTGGATAATGTGTTTCTTGTTTTATCTTGCGAATTGAGACCAATGCACAATAATCAAGATTTAATCAAAAGTATAGAAATTCATCCCCAAGGTAATATTTTATTGGGTTTTTTTTCTTAAAATTATTTTATGGAATAGAACAGAAAACTACAATACTGCAAAAGACCCACAGTGAATGTGTTGAATTTATAAGTTAGATTTTGCACAGGCTGACGCAATGCACATGTGCCGATGTTTGGAGGATGCCATTGTTGTTGTCATGCAGGTGTCGTGAATTAGCCTCAATTTACAACTAATCAACACAATTCCTGTCATAAACTTTAAAGGAACTGGATTGGTCATGTTTATTCCCAGCTAGTGGTAGTTTTAAACACAAAGAATCATCCAGAATATCTTAATCTAATCTCTGCCATAATCGCCGGATGCCGCCATTTTTAGACGGTGGCTATAAATAGCCACGGTCGATTGCTATGGTCCTTGCTGGAAGAGTGTTTCTCACGGGGACCCTAGCGGATAAGGAACGGTAACTTTGTTTGGTATTCCTCTGTTACACTGCGGTGTTACAGGCATTGTTTTACCTATGTGTCGATTTCAGTTTGAGAACTAATTTACATCGTATCAGATATTTTAAACATTATAAATAAATAAATAAATATATAGATATATATTTGTTGATAGAGACAGACCGTGTATCAATCATTTTTTTATGTCACGAATATTCATGAATATTCCTGATGCATCAAAAGAACCTGCAAAATAGTGCAATGTTTATAATCAGCTTTATCTTTCTATTATCTACTTACATTAGTGGTGTTCAATATTTACTTTTCTGAATGAACGTTTTTACTGTAAATATTTTAGCATTTTTGCAATTCCTAAGGTTAAGCTATTAAAAGACTTTTTAAAATTTTTATATGCTCATCTTTTCCTGTTGATATTTTTAAGTTCATCAAATTCCTAGTATTATTAATTCTTGGTAAAACAATAAAATGTGGTGTATCATTTTCAAAACAAAGTTAAATCATGATGTCCCAATTTATTACTTTTTTCTGACATTTATAACAAACTATTTTGTGTCTTTCAGACTAAATTTCTCTGCGCCTATCATTGTTAATAAATGAATACATTTCCTTTATTTTTCATCATTATGTTATTTACATCTCATTATTAAGAAAACCATAAAACATTGAATATTTCACTGATGAATGTTGACATTTTGTACATGTATTTAACAAGTGTTAGATTTGACATATTTTCATTGTTTATTTCGATAGGAAGTACTTCACAGTATGGAATTGAAGTGTCCCATATGAGCATAAGTTACATTGATTAGACAAAAAGAAGGTTAATTTTATAACTTATTTTGCCTATGCTTTGATTAAGAAATAAAGTACGAGTTTTTGTGAATGTTGCAGAATAACCTCCGAGGTCGAGAAATGTTGTTTAGAAATATAAAAGCCTCAGCTTTGCCTCGGCTTTTATATTTCTAAACAACATTTCTCGACCTCGGAGGTTATTCTGCAACATTCACGATAACAAGAACTTTATTTCTATTCTACTAACAGCTCCGACTATCAGCTGATCGGTTTATCTATAGAGAGAGGAAGTAGGTCATATTTTTAAGCGAGATAAATCTGATTGGTTGAGACGGCTATTCCGCATAACCCCAAGGGTTTTGTTAGTAATATTTGTTTACAAGTACATCGATCGCAGACTATCGATTGGAATCGAATGCAGACGATATATTTTTCGATGAACGAAATACACACTTAAATTATTTATGATTTTTTTTTTATTAATTTAGATTAATGAATTCGATAATTAATGTATCAATTTGTTTTTTTTATTTGGACGAACAAGCAGTGAAAATGTGTCGGGGGAGAGTCTTGGAACAGCGGCGATTAGCTCTTTGAAATAAACATTAAAGGGAATACAAATCGCTCTAAAGGACACTAACCCATGTTATCAATGTTTTTTTTTTATAAAGAGCAAGTTTTTAAGTTATAAATTAATGATCGACTCGAGTTTGGTATGTGCTTAAGATCTGATAATTTATTGATGACGTTCGTGGTATATTGGAGAATAATGTCCGCGGCATCTCTTTGATCTCGGCAATAACTGTAGTAGAATAGCAAATATAATGCCACAAATAATTCTGTCAGTAAATGAAAACAAAATCCCAAGTGGGATTCAGACTCGGGATGTGCGGTTCACAAGTCCAATACCTTAACCACTCTGTTATGGAGTTTGTTGAATGATGTAGTCGGTATAATCATTTTAACAAAACTAAATGGCTTTTCGAATGGAGGTCAGCCATCTAGATGCCTGCTTAGACTTCCCCATTAAAAGGTACATATGTACATTTCACCTTCAGCTGCAAACATTTAAATTTATTTTTAAGAATTGAACTCAATTTCTACACAAGTTGTGGTAACTTGTGTTGAAGCAGTATACCCTACCTATGTTTTGGTAAAAAAAATGTATGAAATTAGGCCTGGTTTTATTGTTTATTCTTATAGAGAGTGTGTCATAATATGGAAGTGTCTCACCATAAGCTGTTGTATATATCTCACAGTTGACGCCACCGTCTACCAGTACTAAAAGTACTTTGATTTTAAAACTTCACAGGTGTTTGTATCACTTGATATCTGTAAAACCATTGCATAACCTGACTGTGTATGTCATATCGTGGCATTATGGGGTAAAGGATATAATGCTTCAGAGGGAATAGAGTTAAACTTGTATGGTAGCATCCTCAGGTAGGGTAGATTCAAGTTTGTTCAAATCATGATCTCCAGGGGTAGGGTGGGGCCACAAAGGGTGGGGTCGAATTTTTACATAGGATTAGATAGAGATAAATCTTTAAAAATCTTTTTCTGAAAAAACCAGTCGGCCTGAAATCAGAAACTTATGTTGAAGCATCCTCAGGTAGTGTAGATTCTGTTGAAGCATCCTCAGGTTGGGTAGATTCAAGTTTGTTCAATGATATGATGGATGATGCATCTGGCATCTGATGATGCATCTGGGCCTACTTATGGACTTGAAAGACTTGGATGCTGAATCTGGACTATGAATTTCAGATGCTGGAGGAGGTTAAGGTTTTGGGAGCAGGTTAACGTTTTTGGTGCAGGTGCCCTTTAATAGCAATTTGTAGGTTACTACTGGTCCTAACTTCACCAAACTTACATTGATGGTGCATCTTATGATCCTAATGCACCTGACAGGCTTGAATGCTGAATCTGAGCCATAGGTTTCGGATGCTGGAGAAGGTTAAGGTTAGTTTTTGGAGCAGGTGCCCTCTGATGATTATATCTTATTTATTATTGGTCCTAACTTCACCAAACTTGCATGGATGATGCATCCGATGATACTGATGCACATAACAGGCTTGAATGCTGAATCTGAGCCATAGGTTTCGGATGCTGGAGGAGGATAAGGTTTTTAGCTCACCTGAGCTGAAAGCTCAAGTGAGCTTTTCTGATCACTTTTTGTCCGGCGTCCGTCTGTCTGTCTGTCCGTCTGTCTGTCTGTAAACTTTTTACATTTTCGACTTCTTCTCCAGAACCACTGGGCCTATTTCAACCAAAGTTGGCACAAAGCATCCTTAGGTGAAGGGGATTCAAGTTTGTTAAAATGAAGGGCCACACCCTCTTTCAAGAGGAGATAATTAAAAAATCATTGATAATTTGTTGGTATTTTCAAAAATCTTCTTCTTATAAACCATATGGCCAGAAAAGCTGAAACTTGTGTGGAAGCATTCTCAGGTAGTGTAGATTCAAGATTGTTCAAATCATGATCCCCGGGGGTAGGGTGGGGCCACAAAGGGGGTTTGAATTTTTACATAAGAATATATAGAGTAAATCTTTAAAAATCTTCTTCTCTGAAACTGATCAGCATGAAAAGCTGTTACTTATGTGGAAGCATCCTCAGGTAGTGTAGATTGAAGTTTGTTCAAATCATGATCCCTGGGTGTAGGGTGGGGCCACAATGTGGAGTTGAATTTTTACATAGGAATATATAGAGTAAATCTTAAAAAAATCTTAATCTCTGAAACTGATCAGCCAGAAAAGCTGTAACTTGTGTGGAAGCATTCTCAGGTAGTATAGATTCAAGTTTATTCAAATCATGATCCCCAGTGGTAGTGTTGGGCCACAAAGGGGGGTAGAATTTTTACATAGGAATATATTGAGTAAATCTTTAAAAGTCTTCTTCTCTGAAACTGATCAGCCAGAAAAGCTGTAACTTATGTGAAAGCATCATCAGGTAGTGTAGATTCAAAGTTGTGAAAATCATTAAAATAATGATACTGGGAGTAGGGTGAGGCCACAATGGGGGGGGGGGGGGGGGGGGGGGGGGGGGGTCGTATCTTTACATAGGAATATATAGAGTAAATTTTAAAAAATCTTATTCTCAGAATACAATCAGCTAGGAAAGCTGAAACTTATGTGGAAGCAATCTCAGGTAGTGTAGATTCAATGTTGTGAAAATCATGAGCCCCTGGGGTTGGGTGGGGCCACAATGAGGGGGGGGGGGGGGTGAGGTCGAATTTTTACATAGGAATATAAAAGAGTAAATCTTTAAAAATCTTCTTCTCAGAAACCAATCAGCCAGGAAAGCTGAAACTTATGTGGAAGCATTCTCAGGTAGTGTAGATTCAAAGTTGTGAAAATCATGATCCCAAGGGGTAGAGTGGGGCCACAATGGGGGGTCAAATTTTTACATAGGAATATATAGAGTAAATCTTTAAAAATCTTCTTCTCAGAAACCAGTCAGCCAGGAAAGCTAAAACTGATGTGGAAGCATCCTCAGTTAGTGTAGATTCAAAGTTTGTTCAAATCATGATCCCCGGGTGTAGGGTGGGGCCACAATGGGGGTTTGAATTTTTACATACGAATATACAGAGTAAATCTTTAAAAATCTTCTTCTTATAAACCATTTGGCCAGAAATGCTGTATATGGTGTGGAAGCATCCTCAGGTAGTGTAGATTCAAGTTTGTTCAAATCGTGATCTCTGGGGGTAGGATGGGGCCACAATGGGGGATCAAATGTTTTACATAGGAATATATAGAGTAAATCTTTAAAAATGTTCTTCTCTGAAACTGATCAGCCAGGAAAGCTGAAACTTGTGTGGAAGCATCCTCAGGTAGTGTAGTTTCAAGTTTGTTCAAATCATGATCCCCGTGGGTAGTGTGGGGCCACAATGGGGGGATCGAATTTTTACATAGGAATATATAAAGTCATTCTTTAAAAATCTTCTTCTCTGAAACTGATGAGCCAGAAAAGCTGTAACTTGTGTGGAAGCATCCTCAGGTAATGTAGATTTAAGTTTATTCAAATCATGATCCCTGGGGATAGGATGGGGCCACACTGGGGGGGGGGGGGGGGGTCGAATTTTTACATAGGAATATATAGAGAAAAATCTTGAAAAATCTTCTTCTCAGAAACAAATTGGGCAGAAAAGCTGCAACTTGTCTGGAAGCATCCTCAGGTAGGGAAAATTTAAATTATTCAGATTATGATCCCTGTGGGTAAGGTGGGGCCACAATTTGAAGGGGGGGGGGGGTGTCAAATTATTACTTAAGAATATATAGGGAAAAACTTTCTAAAAAACAAATTGTCTAGAAAAGCTTTAGTCAGTTCAGTCTTCAAATAGTCTAGATTAAAATTTGTCAAAATCATATTCTTCAGGAGTAGGGTTGGGCCACATGGGGGGGGGGGGGGGGGGGGGGGGGGGGGGGTTCCAATTTTTCAAAGGAAAACATTTAAATTGTTCACAAAAATTCAAATGGTTTTTATATATGGTTTTACTTATATGCAAGCATTTTGACATATTGTTGATTCTTTAAAATTGTTTAGACTCTGGCCCCTGGACAATTCTTGGACCTCAAAATGGGTTCAAAGTTTGATGTAGGTTTATAGTCCATATATAAACAGTTGTTTAGGTCTGATCATCTTCTCGAGAACTGCAATGCTCAATATGTGATATGACTGTAAAATCATCCTGTTACAAAGGGGGTCAATGATAAACATAAGAATATGCAAGGGAATCTTTTTCCATACAGGATCTATTATACGACATTGTTCAGATATTTTGTATGACTCTATAAAGCTGATTTTATTATGTCTGTTGTTGCTCAGGTGAGCGATGTGGCCAATGGGCCTCTTGTTTCATATACTATATGGTCCAGATATTTTTTATGTGATTTGATAAAGCTCTGGTTTTACTCTGTCTATTGTTGCTGAGCTGAGCGATGTGGCCCATGTGCCTCTTGTTTGTTATAAACATCGTCTTTGTAACAAGGCCTTTCCATGCAACATGTGTAGAATGCAGTTCAAAGAAGGGCAGGACAAAATTATGAAAATGATAGGAAAGAGTCTACAGAAGACTATTAAAATGAACAATAAAGTGCCTCAAACCTTCTGTGGAGACGGTATGGCAGTTCAGGACACAAGTCCGTCTGTGGAGACGGCAGTCCAAGCGTCGAGTAACATTGACGAGTCCCATGTTGTCAAGAATGTCAACAATGGTGGATCAGTCTCAGAGGTCGTTAAATTATCAGCCATTAATCAAGACCAAGAAAGACAACTTCTTGAATTATTACTCAGAAGTAAGGACGTTTATACAAATTTTAATGATCAATATACCATAACTGCAAGCAAAGTAAGGACGACCGAAAAAAAAATGAGAGCGCTAATTCCAAAATAGTCCCATAAACAGACCTCATGTCGACAGGGTTTAAGGCTTAAGATGAACAAATTTTGTCCTCTGAGTCTAGGTGTGGTAGATGTTTTGTCTGTTAAGGCACAAGACAATGAATTTGAGGAGATTGATTCAAATGCATCTATAGGTACTCTTATTGACATGATAAAGACAGTTGAAAAAGAGGCTACCTCTGGGCATTTAGAAAATAGGTCCGTACGTGGTAGAGATGATAAAGCATTTATGGTGAAATTCTGTAATCCTCCCAAATTGGATGACAATATTGAGGAATGGTTAGTAGTAGGTCAGAAAGGTACTTTTGGAAAATCAAATGTTACTCTCTCGCCTTGCCATAAGGAGTTAGATAATGACAATTCGGCAAGAGCCTTATTCAGAGCTATTTCATATGGTACTATGATAGCGGCATTTTTAGATGAGGCTGAATGCAAGGATGATAAAATTGAAGGATGCAAAGCTCTTATCAATTGCTTCAGAAGCATGGCAGATTTGACAGCAAGAGTAATGGCAAATTCAATTGCGAGTAGAAGGAAAGTTTTTCTTAAAAACGTAGATATTATCAGCAAATCAAAAGAGAAAAAATTGCTGAAACTCCCTATTTTTGGCAGCCAATTTTTTAATGGACAGTACTTGGAATCTCTACATACATTGGCAGAGATGCAAAAGAAACTCAAAACTTTTACATTACATCAAAGGAGTTTAATAAGAATTTCAAGAATAGAGATAATAGGAACTCTTCTGAATTTGGAAGGAAAAGAAAAGCAGATTTAGCTGAGACTCATAAATCTGCAAAGTTCAAGAAACTAAACGACACAGGTAATACCTTGACTGATCAGGGCAAATATACTTTTCGTACTGGACAAGAAAGCAGAACCTTTGGGGGCCCAAAAGGGGTTCCACCTCCCAGGAAGTGAAGTATCTACACAGTTACAGTCAGTCTGTAAATATGCATCCCCAGGTAGGGGCACGTTTGTTATTATTACACAGGAAGTGGACTTGTATCACTCAAGATCAATGGGTATTGGAAACCCTAAGGGAAGGGTTAAAATTGGAGTTCATAATTCAACCCATTGTAAAAATCAAGGAAACAAGTGTACTAAGGTATGGTATTCAGGAGTCAGTTATTTTAACAGAAATAAACACGTTGTTAGGAAACGATGTTATAGAACCTGTACCTGCTGGCCAAGAAAACACAGGATTTTACAGCACCATTTTTGTGGTGCCAAAGAAACAAGGAGGGCTTCCGATAATCTTGAATTTAAAAACTCTAAATCAGTTAATAGTGTCTCAACATTTCAAAATGGAGACACTATGTTCAATTATGAAAGCATTAATAAGAGGGAACTTTGTTATCTCTCTGGATTTGACAGATGCCTATTTTCACATTCCAATTCACACAGATTTCCAGAAATATCTACGGTTCAAATTTCTAGGCCAGAGTTACCAGTTTTGAGCAATGCCCTTTGGACTTTGTTCAGTGCCACGGGTCTTCACAAAAATATTGGCAGTTTTTGCAGCACACTTAAGGAAAATAGTAATCCGAGTTTTCATGTACTTAAATGATTGGTTGTTGGTCAGTGCAGACAAAACAACTCTCATAAATCAGAAAAACTATGTTTTACAGCTTGTTTAAGAACTGGGATTATTAGTGAATTTGGAAAAGTCGTTTCTAGTGCTGTCCCAACATCTAGAGTATCTGGGGCCACATTTCAGTCTGGTAGTAGGCAATGTGACACCCACAGAAACCAGATTTTAGAGTATTCTAAGCTGGCTGAAACTTGGTTGTGATGCCTGCAAACAGAACCTCGTAAAAGATAATATTAAAAGTAATTAAAATTAAATAATCTGGTATTGATTTAAATTGCTATATATGTATTCAAGGTGTAAAATTAAAATTAAAAAATTTTGGATCTAGTCATATAAATAAATTTTAATTTTCAAAATCTAAAATCAGTATGTAACCTAAATATTAAATTATAGGTAGTTTCCTATCTCGGCTGCATATCCCAGGCCTTCCTTGACTACGACAGCCCCCTAGCTCTCATCTTAATAGAAAGTAAATGAAAATGAAAAAACTCTAAATTTTATACCGATAACAAGAATATTTTATAAGTACATGTATTATAAAAGGTTAAATAACCTGAACCACTTACCCTGCATACATACATGTGTTAACCTCCAGTGATGAAAAGAGGTGATATGGAACTAAAAAGGGGGTAGCATTGCATGCAGCTTTTTTGTGTATATTTTAAAGCATATATTTTTTTTATACAACATGTACTACACATGTAGTAAGGGTTTCTGAATAGCAATTAATGATATCAACTAAAATAAAAAAGACTTTTAAAATAAAGTAATATCAACACGTGCAATGAAAATTTGCATGCATTTACCATCAAACTGATTAAGCTTTTTTGGGGGGGAGGGAAAAAATATTTGAGTGCAGAGACTTTAACAATTGCTTTGTTCAGTTGAAATAGGTTAAGTTGCCAAAATTTAACATATAAGAGAAGTAAGAACTAGACGGAAATCATATTTTCTCTTTCAATATCAAAAACAATGTTTACATGCTTATCACAAATCATGCAGTATTGCAATAAACTGCAAGTCAATTTTACTGTTATGGCCAAGTTAAAAGATATGTTCAGTCATCGTTAAAGTGACATGTGGAATTGCAAAGCTTCTTTTTCCTTGGCGAGGATAATATCGACATGGCTTTTAACTAATGTAATCACTGGAAGTGGCTTCTTTCATAGTTCAATGTAAAACACATGCTTGAAAACATCATTCAATCGACTTAAAAAAGCATTTGTATGCCTCTGATTCAGTCATGCGCTAATTTTAAATCTGACGAGATTTTTTTTACCACAATGGCTTCCAAAATGGCTATCTATCTAAACAAGGAAATATGTAATTTGAAGAAAAGCAGTAGATTTTCTAATAAAAGTGGTATACGGGAGACAGAGCTAAAAAGCGGTAGACTGCCGCGTAAATTGGTAGAGTTAACATGTATGCTGCATAATAAGATAAGGTACATACAGTGACCTGTACAGTGTGTATATGTTTAAGGAATAAGGAATCATTCTTTCAGTATTATGAGGTAATAATTTCGGTCGGGACGTGGTCAAATCCAATAAAGCCCGACCGAAATTATCACTGCATAATATTTAAAGAATGATTCCTTATTACTTATTAGGTCTTTCCACCTTTCAGGTGAAAGTCGTTTTGTATTCTTCATGTTTTTTATTATTTTTTTTCTTCTCTTTTTTTCCAGGGACAGCTTTTTAATTTCAGTAGATATTGAAACAATTTTTTCTTTATTTTATTGGCCATAAAAAGTTATGGTACCAAATGACCCTTTGATTGATAACTCCCAGAACATACAAAGTTATTGCCCTTGTGTACGAAAAGCTTGTTATTGCTACTCCTCTGAAACCATAAGAGATAGAGACTTGGAACTTTTACCAATATATCTAGTACAGTTAGAGGGTTCTGCAATCTATTCATACCGAAAGGATCTGAGGCCCCCTTGTAGTAGTTATTGCCCCTGAAAGTATTTAAATTCCTATAAAATCACTTCCAACTTCTTTATTATTTGTCATAGAGACTTTGGACCACTTGGAATGGAAGCATCTACCTTGGCCTAACAAACTTCTTCTCATAAACCGTTAGAGGTAGAGACTTCAAACTTTAACCAATGTCTTCAGCACACTTAGAGGGTTCTTCAGTTTATTCATACCGAAAGGGCCTGAGGCCCCCTTCTAGCAGTTATCACCCCTGAAACTTTCTTAAGTTTTTTAAAAACACCTACAACTTTTGAACCTTACATCGTAAGGTCATCAAACCACTTTAAATTTAAATGTTGACATTCACCAGTCAATATGACATAAAGGTCAAAGGTCAAGGTAAAAAAAAAAATTGCATATGTAAGTTTTTGACTTTTTTTTTTATAAAGTAACGCAGAGAAAATGTTTTGTAAATCATATTGAAACAAAACATCAAAAGATAATGAGGTGGAAAGACCTCTAATTGTTCAAGAACAATTAGTCTGCTAGTATTTATATTATTTCCAATTTGTACACTTTAAAAGCTACATTTTAAAACCACTGTTTTTTCATGTAGCGCATGCTATGTATTACTACGCGGCGTAACCAATACATTTTTCTGGTTATGCTATAAGACACGCCCATTTTCTGTCACTAATCTTTTATGAAGTTATTGGGCTATAGGCTTCGAAATTGATTCATAATGTTATCACAGACAAAGACAGTCGAAAATTTAAATATTAAGGATTAACCTTTAGCATTTGGACACCATCATTCCACTGCACATATGTACATAGTTTCCTCGCCAATAAATTTCCACAATGGATTTCAGCGAGTTCAGCATGTTGAAGTTGAAGTTATAGGTATATAAAAGGTTAATTAGCAGAATCAGATTTGGTTAGCACTGGGATTATCTTGTTTGAGACACCAAGTTTATTTGCAAGATATTTGTCACTCTGTCATTTAATTTTAATGTTTACACTAAATAGCTTGACATATAAAAGTTCTTACCATTAGGTTTTATGTCAATGAATTAAGAATCACATTCCATTATGAAATTGTCCATCTCTATGGCTGTGTTATTGTTGATCGTTTTCCTTCTTCTGAATTACTAGTCTGAATTCCCTAAGTGCGTACATTGCACCGGGACAAATGTAAAAATGCATTGCCAGTTCTAGTTCTTCGACACGGGAAGTTTTTGGAATTCACTCTTGTATATCTGCGAATCACGTTGCACATTCTTCTGGTTCTGGTCATTTAAACATCTGTGAAAGCCTCATACTGTACATGTACAAAGTGCTTTAATGATTAAGATGAACAAATGTATTCTAAATTGTAAAAACCTGTCTGTCAGATGAAAAAAATCTGGAATATGATAAAAGTTTTAGGAGGGCAACACATTATTTTTATTATTTTTGTAATAAGGGAAAATAGGGTCGACAGAATTCTAACCCAAAAGAAAATAATAACTTTGGCCTAAATCAGTATATTTACCGTATATTACGGATGACATGTCGATGTGGACTACAAGTCGAATTGATCATTTTAAGCCAAAAATTTAAAAAAATCCTTAGATATGTCGATTCGAACGATACGTTGATCTAATTGCTTCAAAATGGCGTATCAAACTGCAGGTAACATAATCAGTGTATGATGCAAAGGACGTCCCCGATATTGCTACCAATTATTATTAATGATAAACATGTAAACAATTACGTTTATACTTATGCATGGTAGTTTCAAATACCGGTAACATCTATTTAATTGCTTGCATGCAATTCCCGACATCGCGTGTTATACAAGTTGTAAGAGTGTAAACTAAACTTACGTTGTCAAAAAATATTGTATTCCATGTATCAAAATATTTACCCACTCTGACCACTATTCCTTGCATCAAACAAGTTATCGCCAGTGTATTCGCCATTACGTAACCAGCCACCTGTTGACTCGGCGCGTGGTCAATGTTTGTTTAACAATTTCCAGTGTCAGATGCAAGCACCTATCTCGTGTCAGACTTCAAAGGGGGATCTCAAGTGCAGGAAGATTAGCAATTATTTTGATTCGATTTTACTTGTTTACTTTGTGTCCAGTTATGCAGTTAAACGTTATTGCTTTACATAGACACTGTTAAAAGTAGATCGATCATTTATACGACTTGATAATGACGATATACGACATACATACGTTTCTTTACAATGTTTATTTAACAACAATCAAAGAATTGGACTATAATTAATCAGTGAAATATAAACAATATAATACGGAACGGTAAAACTATTAATTGATTAAAAACATGTACCATTTTTTTATTACTGGTATTATTATGTGTACTAGTGTTAACAAATGAGTGAAAACGACAATAAGTAAAGATGAACAAAGATTTCAACAAGGTAATATCCAATCACACAACCAATTTTAGATGATTAAAACCAAGATTTTTAATGCTATTTTTGGAAAATTTTCTGATCTTGAGTCTTAGACAAGTCGATCTGGACAATAAGTCGGATGCTCTGCTTCAGAGAAGAAAAATATCGTCTTATCTTCCGAAAAATACAGTACATTCAAAATATTTTTTTGCATGTAAAGTGTGTGGAAAGCTACTGCAGTTATAACACTGTAACACACAGGGTACTGAAAGGTTAAATGATGAGTTTTATTATGAGGTCACATACGTTGAACGCTGTTAAAGTGCAACGTCACAAGCAAAAATCAAAGTTTACGCTTGTGGCTGTTGCAGTGGCTCTTTCATTAATTTGAACTTGTACCCTTAGGATTATACAATAATTTTGAGGTATAAATTACATTTGCAGACAAGGCAATAAGTTAAAAAGAAATATAAATAAAGGCATTAAATTCTTATTTTTTGATATTGTTGGTCCTATAACAACAGGTTAGACAAATTGTCATACCACACTAACCTGCAGTATTCAGTTTGCTCCCAGTGTTGATACTGGGTTTTTTTTTTGCCTTTCATACTAAATAGCAACACATTATAGAGTTTTCCATTGAAATTAACATTTTTAAATATAAAGAACCCCACTTTATATTATTATTTTTCAGGAAATATTAACCGGACTATAATGATAACCGAATCTAGCTAAATTCTTTGTGTCCAAGTGTGATATTGCTCATTTACATGTACATAATGTTTTCAACTATCTATTTCTAGACATGCCAATTTCCACAATAATTCATTTATTCTTAAAATTTATTTTCTATTCTTAAAAGAGAGTTAATTTTATTGATAAAATTAATGTTTACTAGTTGGAAAATTGCAAGATCCACCAATGCACTTCCAATAAGTTGACATGCTTTCATTTTTTCTTCCTGTACTTCCGGTTTTGACCTAATCTAAAAAGCCATTCATGAGACAATTAATTAATTCATTTTTAATTAACGTTTGAATAGGAAGATAAAATACAAAGCTTTGTAAAACTTTCCAGTTTTCTCGATTTAGTAAGCACATTTTTTATTTGAAATACAGCGATTTTTAAAAAAGCGATGGCACTTGAGAGGTGCACAGGTTAAGATATCCAAGCCACGTGCTGTGAGGCGTGACTTATTCTGTCTGGCCAGCACTGTCGGTAATTTTGAAAGTGATTTGGGAAGTCAGTGTTTATACAAGCTACTCATGAGGGTCCAGCACATAAAAAAGGTGTGAAACCCAATTGACAGGGGTAATCGAAACTCAATTGACAGGGGTAATCTTTCTATTATATTGAACGGGGTATCATCTTATTTTAACGTCCAGTTAAATGAAGCAAGATTGATAGTAAAACAGTGTTTTGTGATAAAAACAAACTGTATGGATCTAGAAGCCGAATTCCGGATAAATGAGACAAAATAATGTATAAAAAATCTGCTCCCAAATAAAATCGTCCGTAAACTGAAGCGTCCGGTTATCTGGCATCCAGATATCTGAGGCCTCACTGTACCTGTTAACATAAAAGATGAGGTCCCATAATACTTGTCAGTGGCACTTTATAAAAAATAAAGATACAATTTCAGTTTTTTTGCCCTATTTTAAATATATACAAAATAAAAATGTAATATTAATGTACACTAAATACCGAAAAGTTAGAATCTATAAATAAATACAGTACCTAGCCACATTTAATAACTTGTCGGTTTGGGATTAAAGCATACAAGGTTTGAATGTAATGTTGAGGCTGTGACCGCCCTATTTCTTTCACTTTCATGATGAGGTCTTCGCGATTATGAATGCTCTGTGCATGTCTTTGAAGACATTTTTTTATGGTTCTCCACACATTTTTAATTATATTTTTATCTGAGATTTGCGATGGCCATGTAAGACATTTAATTCGGTTTTCCATAATTTTGTGGCATTAGATGAGTGTATCCGTGCATTGTCGTCTTGGAATAAATAGTCCTCATTCGGAAAATGACGCATAATGACAGGCCATAAATTTGTATCCAAAATGTTTACATACTTTTGGGAATTAATATTGCCATTAACTTCTGTAAATGTTCCGACCCCTTCGTGAGTTACACAGCCCCAAGACATATCCAAGTATTTCCCGTTTTCCTAGATGTCAAGACATTCAGGTCGCCATACCTGGTCCGGTCTTCTCCAGATGTAAACTTGCTCATTCTGATCAATGACAACCTGAGTTTCAACGCTGAAAATCACCTTTTTCCAGTTACTATCTATTATATACTGTCCAGTATACAGTCCCTGAAACGTTGTACTTTCCCATTTTTCCGTGCGTTCACCGTGGCTTACAGTGCGCTCACCATGCGTTTACTTGCGCTCTCTGCTCCACCCGCTTGCGCTCACCGTTCACAAAGTGCTCACTGTGCGTTCACTGTGCGTTTACCTTGCACTCACCGTTCATTCAGTGTTCACTTATCGTTAAGGCTGTTTTCATTCATTTTCATTCGGAACTCCAAAGTGAAAGGATCAGTCATTGCGAGTCACAACAAAGTGAGGAAATAACGGGTGCATTTAGGTGGAAGGAAACTTATATTACACATTACTACATAAATAATATTTATTGCTTCATTCAAAGACTTCAGCCGTTTTATAACAGAGAAATTCAATCGATGAACGATTTGACAAATATATAAATAGACAAAATTATAAGTAAGAAATGGGCATTGTTTGTGTGTACTTTTCATTATTCATATAATTCTTTCGATGTCTGATCACAAATGTATCCATGTCCGACAATTAACGGAACAGATCAAATTGAGAAAAGTAAGTTAATTATAAATGCGTGTGAGCTTATAGATTAACAATAAATCCAAATCATTTATCAATAAATGCGATGTTTGTTTTAATGACTTATAAAGTAATTACAGCAAGACTCGAATATAACGAACACAGATATTATAACGAATTTACGGCTATAACGAATTATTATGCGTGTCCCAGGAAAGTTCTAATATAAATAGATAGAAAATTGCAGTACATAACGAACACGGTTATAGCAAATTTAGGGCTATAATGAAGTAATTTTCAGACCCCTCTTAGCAAAATTTTAATGTATTTTATCATTTATATAGCAAATATTTTCCATTACAAAATTTCATTGAAGATACATAAAACTTGCATATAGAAAAAATACTAAAATTCATATATTAGACATATTTTTTTTAATTGAAGAGAAGAGGTTACATTGACATTTTTTGTAAATGACATCAATATTGATTTTAAAGCTTACGACAGTTTGAAGCTAGTTATTTTATAAAGAATTCGCTATAAAATTTTTTACGAATTCGCTATAAACCTATAACAATTTGCGGCTATAACAAAGTTTTTTCTATGGTCCCCTGAAATTCGCTATAAACGAGTTTTGCTGTATAATTTCATGCATAAAATTGTGTTTACATTTATCGCCGAACGAATCGATAAACTAAATGAATATGTGATAAGGAAAAAAAAATGATGTAAATGTTTGTTTAAACAATGAATAAACGTTCTTTATCTGCTTTATTTGTTATAATACATATATCTAATGAAAACAAACATGTATCGTAATTGCTTACCTGTTTACGTAATTGTGTACATTCCGTGTACATTTGTACGATTTAATATTATCAATGCACAGGTAATAAAGTTACCTCGTTTTAAAGTTTTTCGGTTTTATGTATTAAATAGACATTTTCATCATTACATTATTATTTGATAAAGTTATTATTTTCTTAAATTTTGTTTTATATGACTCTTATTCCTAAATATAAATGGTATGGTAAAGGATATGATAGGATAGAGATTATTGGCAGGATAAGATGCAGGATATAGGATAGGAATGGATTGTTTTGTGAACTTGAATGATAGCAGCACTGTACATGTAGTTTATTTGTTATTTTTTCCTGTTTACAGACGAAATACAACATATAAGGATAACTCCAGAAACACTCTGAATAAATCGTTCATCTTGTGTTCACAAAGCGTTCACATATCGTTCACCGTGTGTTCACTGTGCGCTCCGTTTGTGCTCTGCGTTCGCTCATCGTTCACCGTTCATAAGCGCTCACCAAATTTCGTTCAGCATGCGCTCACCGTGCGCTCAGAGTGTGCTCCCTGTTTGCTCAGAGTGTGCTCACCGTCCACCGACCGTTCAAGTGGGAAAGTAGAACGACACCAATTTACACAGCAAATGCGATTTACAGACCGAATAGTCAGTGTCTTGTTTTCCGTCATGTAAATTTCCTCCCCTCAGATTTTCTGATCACATTTTGTCTGTCGTCCGTCTGTTCATCCGTAAACTTTTCACATTTTCAACATCTTTTCCAGAACTAGTGGGCCAATTTCAACCAAACTTGGCACAAAGCACCCTTAGGCAAAGGGGATACAAAGTTGTTGTTAAAGTTAAGGACCACGCCCTTTTACAATGGTAGATAATTAGGAGTTATTGAATATTTTTGAGAAATTTTCAAAAATCTTCTTCTCAGGAACCATTTGGCCAGGAAAGCTGAAAAGTATGTGGAAACATCCTCTGGTAGTGTAGATTCAAAGTTGTGAAAATTCTGACCCTTGGGAGTAGGGTGGGGCCACAATGGGGTCGGAATTTTACATAGGAATATATAGAAGAAATCTTTAAAAATCTTCTTCTCAGGAACCAAATTTTTACGTAGGAACATATGAGCCAGTGTATGAGAAAAGGGGTCTTATGACATAACGTCACAATATAGAGAAAACGTCATAAACGTCGCCAACATTTCGCGACGTCGTTTTTTGTTTGTGACGCTCTGTTTTGTTTTGCAATGCATAAAATTAAACATTACAAAGTTGTTTTTACCGCAATTTGTATACTAGTCTTTGCTGGATTCTATATATAAACATTGAATATATCTTAAATTATAAGCAGTTTAATTAATTTAAATTTATTAGAACTACCAACCTGTAGGTGTTGCAATTCAAAACCATGTAAAAAAAAAAAAAAACCCATGTGGTAAGCATGGTTGTATATTATAAACAGTTAATATATTATTCATAATATAAAATGACGTCGTACATAATTGCATGCAGTCAAATATTTGATTATGAAAATTCAGTTTTGCCATTTATATTTAGGTATTGGATTGAAAATTAATCAAATTGCTCACTCTTCAAAATTTTAAATTATTTATTAAATGCAGAAACTGATCTACCCCCCCCCCCCCCCTTTAAAAAGAGGGTGAATTTGGACTTTGACGGTGTGATGAAGGATTTATTTAACGTGTTATAAGGGTCGGCGCATTACATCATTGAAACTCTTACGAGAGAATAAGAAATTATGATTGATAAGTTATAGGTGAAATGTTGGTCTGTTAACATGTAATTTAAATATGAATAAAAGATACGTGTTTCCGAATACATGTGTAACAAATGTATACTTCTGCTAAGCGAAAACATGAAAAATAAAATGGATATGTAAATATAACCGCGAATCAGAAACCAAAAATATCTTGTCATTTTTCATCCGTATATTACGTAATCATGGTATTTCACAATTTTCTATAGTTTTCAAAATTTCTTTTAAATCTATTTATAATATTGTTTGTGAAATAACGAACTTATCCATAATTTGTTTTAGAGATCGATTATTACATACATCGTTTCATAGCTTAGGTATTCAGTTTTTGAACGAACATCACATACGCTTTCAATTAACGGTAACCACATGTACATGTTTGATTATATTTATACCGGTATAGTTATTATTAAATCAAAACAACTACAAATATATGTATGCTATAAAAGAAATAAAACACTATTTAAAAAAACAAAACACGATGCTCAAAATGCGCTTGATGTCAACTTAGTGTAGATAGGGTAAATTTAGTAACCAGTACATTGATCGGACATCAAACATGACTACTTTTAATACGGAATTATATAGATTGCACGGGAACTATTGTATGAATGCATGGCATTCTCAACACATCCATCGTAAAATATGTAAGAAAATCTTGCATAACAATGGTATGAATTACGCCCATACATGTAAAAGATAATTTTGAGGTGAACAATTCAATTATTTAAAACCATTTCGAAAGTTTTTGCATTATAGAAAATGAAAAACACGAGTTTCATGAAAAAAAATGTCTCCCTATATTCTCTCTCTCTCTCTCTCTCTCTCTCTCTCTCTGATGAAAACGAAATTACGCGATCAAATTAGAAAACAAAACAATGATAATATTATATTATAATATACCGGTATCATGTGCGATTCTTGTATCTTAAATAACAAGGTACAATGTTTAAAATCAACATCCTATTAATGCCTTAGTCACATTACTCGACCGGTCGCCGTAGACTGGTGAGTAGTCGTTAACACGTCTGTCACAGCAACAGGCATCGCACATTGGTAAACACCGTTCGTATATCGGCAGTACATCGGCTGGCTATGGGCAAATGATAGGTCGATAATCGGCCGATGTTTGTTAAACACCTCCCACCTCAGACTCAAAGGGCACCGGACAATGATCGGCCATACACCGGCCGATTCTTAAATGATGTGTTAATGATGAATTGCCGATGAGAAGCGATGTTGGACATCGGTGGAGACATCGCTGATTTTTTAACTACAACTTATTTTCTTCCGATTACTTCCACCTATGTGCTCGATGACCTCAGTCACCGGCCGGCATCCACGCCATTTTCATCTAAAAACGCATCGCTAGCACATCGTTAACCCCATCGCTGGGTAATGTGACTGATACTCAATCAATCAATAAACTGTAATGAAGCGTAAGGATAAATTTACGAAAAAATGAAAGTTTTTTAATGTAAACTAAAAGGCCTCGGTTACATTGGGAGTATCAGAGGAAAGTTTTTTTGTCCATATATTTAAGTGTAATTAAATGCATTCTTTTGTGATTCATGCGGGTAAAAAGGTAGCTATCATTATAGAAAATATATGTTTGAAGAATATATGTTTGTTTTTATGTAAATGTATATTTTTTCTGCATTGCTTGCTATCTTCATAGTCCATGTTTATAACCAGAGAAAGCATATTTTGTTTTCATTTACATCTATTCTTGAATCACTTATTATCCATAAAAAGTGAGTAAAGTGTGTAAATAATTATTGTTTATCAGAACGTTACACAAGAGGTCCGTGCAAGTCCATGCAGGTTCGTTGGGTCCGTTCTCACAATGTAGCTTTAGTATTAATCAATCAAGAAATAAGCCACGCAATAGTCAACACCAATGGTACAAAGAAGACATCAATGAATGATTGAAAAAAATTATTCATGATAGCTTCTTGATATAAAGATGACATGAAATTAGCTAAATGACGCGTTTAAAGCAGTTTTTTTTAAAATTAAAGGAATGCGAAAAGTAATACGCCGATTCCGTTTCACAGGATCGCATAGATTTCAGTCTTATCAGTTTAGAGCTGTATGGATTACAATCAATTTTCTTAAGAAATAGATTGAAAATGGATTGTGGATGTTAATATACCGGTAAATATATACAAAAACAAAATTCTCGCCAGTTGTACATTAGTATACGCAAATCAATGGAAAAACAATATGCGTTTGCATAATATCCAAGATATTTATACAGCATTCTACGAATGACATGTGCTGATAACGAACAGTGTTCAAATTCAAAAGTCCAAAGGAAAATAACAAAACAGGAGCAGAGCAAACACGGACCTCTCAAAAAAAAAAAATTGAGGTAGGACCAGGTGCCATGGAGAAGTAAGCATCCTCTGCCGACCGGTCACACCCGCCGTACGCCCAATGTCATATCGGTAAAATTGTCATTATCAGGGAAATTGTCGTAATTCGGTAAAAATATCATGATCTGGAAAAACGGAGAAAAATCCGTGGACAATTCGGTATTCAATCAATAGTCAAAAGCAGAGCAATGAAGCTTGTGAAAGAAGAGTTTAAGACTAATAATTTTTTCCCCATACAATTAGAAGTTATATGTTATGTTGCGGTGGTGCTATTCGGGTTTTCTGACACATTGGTTAGAAAAGATTGTTTTCATTGAAGTAAAAAATATTTCTTCTTTTTTTAAACCCAAACACTGTTTTTGACAATAATATGAATGAATTAAGGTATTCCTTATTGCAACAGAAACATTACAATATGTTAATATTTCTACATCACTGACATTAAAAGTAAATAACCTCAGTCAGTACTAAAATATAAAACCTTCTTATCAAGAATACATGTAGCTGATAGTTTTATTTATTTATTCCATGCGAAATTTCAAAATTTGAATGAATTGTTGAAATGAAATAAAATTTAATGAGAAAATATATAAATGTAATTGTAATTCAGTCTTGGAAATGTCCTACCAATCACGAAGTACAGGAAAAATAACATTAACTTAATTTATTCAGGATATATGGCAGAGACAACCAATCGCCAATTTTAAAATGCTGTTAAGACCGCGGAACATTGGAAATATACAGCTTACGTCAATTTCACCTGTTACAGTCAATACATTTGAAATGGGCGGGGACAAAATGACGCAGACGTCTGAGAAAACATTGGATTGAAACTATAGTTATATGAAGTATATTTTCAATCCACATCAGCTGTTCTAACTTGCTATATAAGTAAAAGTGATCGAAAAACATTTGATTTAGTATCAGCAAAGCGATTGAAAAATATTTTCTTTCACCAATAAATATATAATCAGCAAATATGAGAAGATCCCAATTTGGATTATACGCAAGGCAAAGCATTGTCCGATGACTTCAGAAAATCTGAAATCAAGTGGGCCATTGTTGAATCGGGATTTATTCCCAGAGGAGAATAATTCAGATTCCGGTTTGATAAATTAAAATTATACCCTGATTAAAAAATTTCTTTTTTTTCGCAAAGTTAATGTACATACGAATAGATAGACGTCCGCTTCAACTTGTTCGTGCTCATTTCAAACTTTTGACTGTAAGAGGTGAAATTGACGTAAGCTGTATATCTCCAATCTTGCCAGTTAATGTTCCGCTGTCTTAAATAGATATGCGTGATTTAAACACATTGGTTTTATTCTCAATCTGTGTGACATAAAAAAAACCCCTTAAACCTTGTTAATTACTGAAATTTATTATGATATTATTTCAATGGGGCAACCTTGGTTATATAATTCTTACCGCATTTCTGACGTCTTGGTTTCAATTTTTTGACGTTAAACCCAAGAAATGTTGACGTCATGATAAAAATAGACTGATTTGCAGTGTCAAAATGAACAGTTTATAACCAAGCTAGACTGTTAATTTTAATATCATCTGATTTATCATGTTTTCTTCTGTAAGAATCACTTAAAACATGATTTTGTGATTTTTATGTCATAAGACCCCTTTTCTCATACACTGGCTCATATAGAGAAAAATCTTTAAAAATCTTCAAAAAACCATTTGCCTAGAAAAGCTGCAACTTTTGTGAAAGCAACTTCAGATAGTGTAGATTCAAATTCGTTAAAATCAAAATCTTGAGGAGTTATGAGTGAGGCCACATTGGGAATCCAATTTTAAAAAGGAAAACATTTTAATTATTCACAAAAACTGAAATGTTATCAATGTGGTTTTACTTATATGCAAGCATTTTGACATATTGCTGATTCTTTAAAATTGATTAGATACTGGCCCCTCGATGATTCTTGGGCCTCACAAGGGGTTCAGAGTTTGATGTAGGTTTATATCCCTTATATAAACAATTGTTTAGGATCTTTTTTAGAACTGCAATGCTTAACATGTGATATGACTATAAAATCATCCTGTTAGAAAAGGGACTTTGTTATAAACATATTAAGAATATCCAGGGGAAAAATGGATTTTATTTATACAGAATTTTCATGTTTTTTACCACATTGTCAAGATATTTTGTATTATGACTCCATTAAGCTGATTTTATCATGCCTATTGTTACTCAGCTGAGCGATGTGGCCCGTGGGCCTCTTATTAAGAGCTCATATAATGGGAGATAATTGACTCCCAGTTGAAAAAAAATCAAGAGAAGTAACTCTAATTCATTGTATAAAAGAGAAAATGCAGGAGCGGATTTTTCATATCCGGAGCACTTCTTTGCCAATGCCCTTAACAAGAACGCAAAAGTGAAAACTTGAGTTTTATAGTTAGGTATAGTCTAATGTTTTTGTTTTGCACAAAAATAAGCAATATAACTATTGAAAGTGTTTTCTACACCTGTAGAAATGTGCAAAATCTTTATATCTTTCATTGCATATCAAAAGAGATTCATTACAATAGATCTGTGACATCCAAAAGAAACACAGTGACTATATAATATTTTTTAATTTAGAATGATAAAATATGGTTTTAACTTTGATTTCATTTTGCTCAGTTTGATTTCATTTTGTATCTGTAGGTTTTGTTTCGTTTCCTTTTGGTTTGGTTTCGTTTTGGTAGGTTTCATTTGTTTCATTTTGTTTTGTTTCGTTTTGTTTCTGTTTCGTTACGCAATTTACAGGTACCCTTCAATGATGGCAAGTTATATATGTTGAGATAAGACATTCTCAAAATTGAAATGTAAATCAATATACCGATATTTAACGGAAATAAATTAATGGCTTTTTAATACTAAACAGATAAACAGAGTTACACTGAAGATGGATGTGTCTTATACCGACCACTCGCATGTTATTGGCAAAGGAGGCAACAATATAAAAAAAGTAATGCAACAGACCGGATGTCACATTCATTTTCCAGATTCAAACAGGGGTAACAGTATCCAAGAGAAAAGCAATCAGGTAAGTATTCTTTAAAGCAATTATTTAATGTATGTGGGTATATAGGAATCTAATGGACATACAGTCCATCCATTTGTGATAGAATTTAGCCCTTAGCCCTGGGCATACGATCAAGGTCAGGGTAAATGATCTTTATCCATCAGATTTAATGTTCAATATTACAAGATATGAGAAGCTGAGTGTGACAGACTATGTGTTTGTGTATTTTTAGGTCACCTGGGTGACTTGGGAGATCTTATTTTGCTTCATCTGTCAATATTTGACAGGGAGCATAAATTGTGAAATTCATGACACTCAGCCACAAGAGGTCTTAATTTTGTTAAAACTGTAAAAAAAAAATGATGCATTTTTAGAAATAGTATGGGGCTGTATTTGTCATAATGTCATTAAAAATCTTTTTGGGGGTTGATTTTAATCAACTCTCCTATGCAGTTACTCTGGCAAATCTGAAGTGAAACAGTGTTTGGACCTAAACACAAATCATCACCGCTGACAAGACTAATTACTTCTTAAAAATAATTGATAAATTGGATGTAATGTATGCTGAAGCATTGCTTTTCAAGGAAACTTATTTATAAATACCTTGAAAATAGTAAGATTTTAAATGGTACGAACAATTTATATATTTTTTGTAGTCATATGTATTCCTATGCCAGAGTTCAATATAGTCTCGTTCAACCTGACGCTCGGCTGTCTCCGTAAATCTATGACAAGCAGAGGGTCTCTCTTGCTTATCAGAGATTAACGACAACAGCCGAGTGTCTGCTTGAACGAGACTAGAGTTCAATATTGCTTGGATCCATACAATTTTCCAAAAATATTTCGATTACTGATACATAGTTTAATGGAATTAATTCTATCATTAAATATCACACGTGATTCATATCGAAATTCTTGTCAGAAAAGTCCGAGAATTTACATTATAAAAATGTGCGTACAGTAAAACTTGTTGAATCCGGATGTTGTGCATTCCGGCATGTTGTCCAATCCGGCGAAATTATTCAGTCCCTTTACATTTTCCTATCATTTTATGTTTAAAAAATGTTGTGCAATCCGGATCTTGTCTATTCTGTAAACCAGCTGCGATGAAAAGTACCGACTGCTTATAATGAGTGAGAGTTATTTCCCGTAATCCAGCCACTTATCGATCGGCCTTATGCGGGATGATTACTGTTCAATTATCGATCAATTTTCCTGTCGAAGCTATTGATTTAAACAACTGTGTATATAAATCCAAACTAGCAACTCATTTCAGTTTAAACCGTTAAGTCTTGTTATAAATAAATACGCATTTTTTTTAAGCCTAAATTTGATCAAAAGTGGGGGTTGAGTATTATACATGTACTTCACCCCATTTTTTCTGGCCGTGATTCTGGATACCGCGATGGGTAAGACTGCCATTATCGTTTGTGAAGCGCGTTGCATGGTTACACTTACAGAATTACATTTTATTCTCTCAAAAAGCTTCTTTCTTTTATAATGCCCCTGTATTTGAATATTTATCCATTGTTCCCTGCATCAAAGCAGTTTTCGCCATTACGTAATCAGCCACCTGTTGACTTGTCGCGTGGTCAATGTTTGTTTAACAATTTCCGGTGAATCATGCACTTGTCTCGTGTCGGACTTCTCAGGTTATTCAGGTGTTTGAAAATTTATCAATTACGATTATATGATTGAAAAAGTATTTCCATTGTACATATTCCATTATACAATTATTATTTTCCCCCAAAAAATGAAAATGAAAATCGACACCGTAATCACGATCGAGGAGGTCTAATATATTTCAGAAGAATTGAAAATATTTTAAGAATAGACGATCAAGACCAACTGCATTAATACTTAAATTGATTTGCAACATTGTCCTCCAAACCGGATGTTGCCTAATCCGGCCAAATTCTTCAGAACCACCCTCCTCCGGATTAGACAAGTTTTACTGTAATTCAAATTAAGATTAAAACTACTTGCCATGCAAAATAACATATCGTTGATTTTAAAATAAATGATAATCGATAAAATCAATTCCTGTCAGTACTTCAGTACTTCAGTACTTTGATTTTTAGTATCAGTCAATTGCAGGCAAACTTATTACATGCCTATGATAAACAAAGAGGTCTCTTTTAGATTTATGAAATTAATGATCATCGGGGTTACGTCAGGTGTACTGGTGTTGTTAGGATGGTTGGGGCTCACTTGCAAATCATGATCCCAGGGAGAAAGATAGGAATACAATGGGGAATATAATAATTTTATAATAGTATTTATACACATGTACAGTACAATGAAACTACAATGCTATCATTTATGGTATTACTATGCAAGCAATGTGATTAATTGTTTGTTCTTGATTGTTCAAACTGTAACCTCCCAGGCAATTATTGGGCCTCAGATGGGGTTCAAAGTTTGATAAAGGAATATATATCATGGAAATATAGTTTTGATTTGTTTATTACAGGTATCTATTGCTGGTGAACCAGTGGGAGTGGAGATTGCAAGAGCTCAGATTAGGGTAATAAAAAGACTATTCTTTTTAATCTATGACATATTGAAAAATTCTTTATCATTTAAACTTATTTGCATAGGCTTGCCTGTTGTTCGTGAGGAACATAGGCCATTAATGACTGTCTTGATCTTCGTAAGCATTGTTTTGGTCATTCACCATGTCTCTGCTCCATACCATAAGACTGACTTCACATTAGAGTTGAATATCAATATTCTGGTAGAAGTGCGGATGTTTCTTGAAGCCCAGATGTTTTTTTTAGGTCAACGGATGTTGAAGACAGGTGTTGTAAAACGTCTAGATCTTTGTGAGAGTTGGTGTGGTCATTCACCATGTCTCTGCTCCATACCTAAGACTGACTTCACATTGGAGTTGAGTATCCACATTCTTGTAGAAGTGCAGATGTTTCTTGAGGCCCAGATGTTTTTTAGGTCATCGGTTTTGCAGATGTGCCTGAGACAGTTGTTGTAAAATGTCTAGATCTTCATCATTCAACAGTTCCTGCTGATTTTGTTGTTAGGCAAGTTGTTTTGTCCTGCATCTGATTGTGGTTGTGTGAAAGGAGAGCCTGGCAAAGTTTAGAACATTGAGCTGCATCAGGACTGTCCCCTGTATACCATTGTTCCTGCCTGATGGGGTAGTCCTCGTGATCCAATCAATAACAAAGAGGAAAAGGAATGGTGACAGCAAATATTCTTGTCGAACTACTTGACCTTAAAACAATCAGACATCTGGCCAGCATGAGCAACCCTGCATGTCATGCCTTGGAAGGTGTTGCTGATCAGGGAGTCGAGTTTCTTGAGTACTCTATGGTGCCTCAGTATCTTCCAGAATGTCTCTCTGTCCACGCTGTCAAATGTTTTCTCATAGTCAATGAAGTTGATATAGAAAGGGGACTTCAATATCCGTGATTGCACAATGATGATACGCAAACTGGCTATCTGATCAGCACATGATCTTAGCCTTCTGCTAGTCCCAGAGCTTTGAGTTCACTGCCTCTTCTTCCTCTCGAGAAGGATCCTGTTGAGGACCTTGCCAGGCACTGGCAGGAGCATAGTTCCCCAGTAGTTATTGCAGTCCCTCAGCTCTTCTTTCTTTGGCAGCTTAATAAAAATGCTTTCTGTCTGATCTTCTTTAAAAGGTTATACAAGATGTGTCAGCTTTGATGGCTTCCGCCGATTGGACCTGGATAACGAATTTATTTCCTATGTAAACCAATTAAATCTGCATTTTGATGTCATGTTATTTACCTCCGGCTCAAGTCAGGTGTACGGAAATTTACACCCGACTTATTAGCCAATCAAATCTCGTTTTACATGCTACATAGGAAATAAAAGTGCTTATCCTTTGCTATTGTGCTGTTCTTTCTGCTTCATTTATTTATTGTTCTGATTGATATTCAAAATAGCGAATCTGATGGTTTGTCTGGGTGTCAGAGAGGGAATCAGCCCTGCAACTTCTTTTCAGCTTTCATTGCACAGCATCTTTGTTCCTCTTCAAGTAGGCCTAATATGGCCCAGGTTATGTTGGCATGTTTTAAAGGTATAGTAGTGGTAACCCACATTCATTCTTTTCCTATCAGAAGTAGCAGTTCCGCCAGATTTGATGCAAGCCACACGAGCAGGCAAGGAGCTGGACTTGGTTGTCAGAGGCTATTAGAGGTGCAAGTCATTAGGAGCATTTAATGATAATGGGAGCTTATCCCCATTGTCACCCCTTTTGCTATGACAACCTTTGGAACCTTTTTTTTCATTTAAAGGCTATTTGTAAAATCGAAAGAGATTTAAATACTGTAAATTCCTTATTTTACGCGAGCACTTAATCCCGTGATTCAGCTGTATTGTATCATATGTAAAATCGCGAGCACCAATTTTTTTGTTAGAATTTCATAGAGTTTATAGCTGTCTAAAAAATAAAAGCGAGATTTTAAAATCTGCAAGGTTTGCTTTTCGCAATTTTATGTGAATATTTATTCCTCGCGTTAAATAAGGAATCTACAGTAAGTGTAGATAAAATTTTTTTTTTATATAAAATCATTGGGTTTTTTCACTGTGATTACTTACTTAACATGATATTTTCTTGCTCACTTGAGCTGAACTGAATGCTAAAAAGAAATTCTTTTCTTTTTATGGATTTCATGTGTCTGGAATAATGAGGCTATGTGAAGCTTAATAGAATTTTTACTAATTTTCTTTTACTGCAGGAACTACTTCCCATAGTTTATATGTTTGAGTTACCAATCACTGGAACACTTTGTCCTCTACCTGATGTTAACTCTGCTGAAATTCAGAAACTACAGCAACAATATAACATCTCAATCAATTTCCGTCAACGGCCTCGAATGTATGTTTCCACTGTGATTGTCCGTGGCTCTGTATATAATGCTGATGCAGTGAAGGAGGGTATAGCTAAATTAATGGAACTTCTCACTGGAAATTCAACGGTAATTATACCCGCACTTTCTAAAGAAAGTTTGGGTATATTGTTGTTATCCTGTTCCGTCCATCTGTCCGTCCGCCCGTCCGTCCCTCCGTCCGTCCGTCTGTCACTTTTTACTTTCTCAAACTGCTCTTACATCTTATAAACCAGCAAACTGAACTCTTGGAGTTTGATTTGGGGGATCATGTTGTTTTGTAAAAAGGTTTCAAAAATTCTTTGGTAGTCCTGGGGGTCAAATAATAGATAAAAAATGACGTTTTTTCACAAAAAACCTTCTTCCTGGAACTCCTTTTACATTTTCAACAGTAGACAAATCATCTCTTGGAGTATATTTTGGGGTGTCCTATAGATGCGCAATAAGGTTTTGTAAATTTCAATTTTGACCTGGGGGTCATTAAAATGAAAAATGACGTTTTTTTTTTACAAAAAAAATATGGTTCCCAGAACTCCTCTTCCAGTTTATGCAGTAGCTATATCATCTCTTTAGATATGATAGGGGCTGTCCTATAGATGTGCAATAAGGTTTTAAATATGTAAATTTCATCCAGGGAGTCAAATAGTAGCTGAAAATTGACGTTTATCGCTCCTAAAAAACCCTACTTACCAGAACTCCTCTCATGATTTAATGAATAGCCATATCATATTTTGGGGTATGATACGGGCTGTCGTATAGTTGTGCAATTAGGTTTTAAAAATTTAAATTTCATCCAGGGAGTCGAATAGTAGCAGAAAATTGACGTTTATCACTCCTGATAAAACCTACTTCCTAGAACTCCTCTCATGATTTAATGAATAGCCACATCATTTATAGGGTTAAACAGGGGCTGAACTATAGATATGCAATAAGGATTTAGAAATATAGATTTGATTCTGAGGGTCAATACTATCTGCAAAATGATGTTCCGTCCTATAAAAAACCTAATTTCTGGACCTCCTCTTATCTCTTGTGATTGAAATAATGTACCATGAGATGCATAAGGAGGAAGAATATATATGCTTAAGGGGTGGGGATCACAAGCATTTTTTAAAGTTATTTGATAATTTCTGATTTTAGGAGGGTGGGGTGGGATTAGGGTGACCCCCAGAGGCCATGACCTACTAATACCACAAAAAGATTTGCCTTGACATGGTCATGGTTCAAGAAACAAAAATATATATGGTTTAGGAGTGGGGATTTCGATGATTTCAAGGATATTTTAAAAATATTCGACTATTTATGTTTTCGGGGGGCAGGTGGGTGGGATCGAGATTCAGAGTCTCTTCTCACATTTTTACAATAGCAAAATCATTTCTTGATTGGTTTTTTTTTTGTATGATGTCAGATGTACATAAAGAGATTTTGGAAATTGCTTTTTAATCTTAAAGATAAACAAAATGTTATATATATAATTGTGGAAATTATAAAGTCAGTCAACAAAAACCTTGCTGTAAAAAACAAAGCAGGGTCATCATTGGGCTAAGGCTAGGAATTAGACTACATATGAATAAGGTAGGTTACTTGATTAGTTCTAACTCTGGAAAGTCACTGGGTGTCTCAAAGGGGTCATAACCTATATACATGTACAAATTGATGTGCAATGACACAAGGAGCAAGAATGAATATGGTTTAGGGGTGGGGATCTCAACAGTTATTAAAATGTATTATCATTCCTTATTTCAGAGAAGGCGGGGTGTGTTGGGGGTGTTGGGGGGGGGGGGGTGTTGGTTTAAAAGCAACTCTTTAAGGGGGGGGGGGGAATGAACCAAGGGTCAGGGGCCAATTTGTCTTAAATGTATCTTGAGATGATCAGCGAAATTGGACAGAATGATCACTATAGGGCATCTGGGCCCTAAATAAGTTGTTGATAGTTACAAAATCAATCTTCAGAAAATATTGATAATTATGTTATACATATATTTAGAAATGTCTATATTTTCAAAATGATAAACAAATTAATCAGTCAAAATGACTTATAAATAATCGATTGGCAATTCTGCAATTGATTGCCATCCCAAGTATAATATCACATGTATTTTTTTCATATATAATTATACATGTATGTTAACAAACAGGATTAAATTGCACAAATTTTCATGAGTCATAAATCTTGACATACCACATATCTCTTGACAAAAAAGAAGAAGCAAAATAAAAGAAAATTACAGTCATTAACTCTTTTTCTATTACTGGTGTATGATGAGGGGTAGGGGGTTTAATGGGGGAAAAAAAACCCTGCAGCATTCCTTCATTCTCACTAGAAATGTATATCTAATCCATACATCCTGGGGATGGGGAACGGTTAAGGCCCCTTGCCCTTCTTCCCTATTATAACTCATATTAACGTGTTATTTAATACCCAAATTTAATACAAAGTGTTACAGTATGATACAGTATGCTGGCAAAGGGAGATCACATTTTAGAAAGTGAAAGTAAAACTTAACTATTTTGTATACCGGTGTCTCATAATATTGCGCTGCTACATGTATTTTACTTACCTATATTGGTCAACATCATAATGATAATCCAATTAGAGCACAATATGAATTCCTTTAGCTGATCACCACAAAAGAAACATTTATTCATGATAATTAATCATATTCTGCATATCAAAAACACATATGCATATACACTATGTGAAACCCATCTAACCAAAGAGCTGGATAAAACTAGTACCCGCTAATGCAACCTGTAGACCGGTGTTGTGTACGTAACTTCGGACAAAGATCATTTACTTGTAAAATATTGCATGTATTTTCACAACTTTATTCTTTAAAACCTCTTGCACAATTTTATTACGTAATTAATCATGTAAAGCACAATTTTCAGCTTTAAGGTGGTATGGGACACCTACATATTGTGATGTACTCCTTATTGAATGAAACAAATAAAGTATAAAATATAATATTTTCCTCCAAAATAATGTTACCTAACAGGATAGTGCTATGGGTTAGAGTGTTAACAATATGTCTGTAAGTAAAGTTTGAATCTTGCTGGGGCTTATCTTAATTTTACCTTAATTAAGTTTCCAAAAATTTTAAAAACTTATTTTTTGGCCCAAATATTCATTTGTAAAAATTTTTAATTCTAAAACGGGAAAAGTAATTTATTAAAATTATAATATAACTACATATAATATAAAATAATGCACTTTTATCCACAAAAATATCAACATGTTTCTGATACCACCTTTTAAAATTGATAAGGCAGTCCTGCAGTGAAAATCATTGCACAATGACATTTATCTTGCACTGTTTACAATATTCTTTATCACAATTACATGTACAGGCTTTCATTGTTATAAAAATATTCTGATTTTTATTTATGGGGGGGGGGGGGGGGGTTCAGAGTAATAATTGGTAGCTCACCTGAGCTGAAAGCTCAAGTGAGCTTTTCTGATCACTTTTTGTCCGGTGTCCATCTGTCTGTCCGTCCGTCTGTCTGTCTGTCTGTCCGTAAACTTTTTACATTTTTTAACTTTTTCTCCAGAACCACTAAGCTGATTTCAACCAAAATTGGCACAAAGCATCCTTAGGTAAAGGGGATTCAAATTTATTAAAATGAAGGGCCATGCCCTCTTTCAATGGAAGATAATTAGAAATCATTGAAAATTTGTTGGTATTTTTCAAAAATCTTCTTCTCAAAAACCATTCAACCAGAAAATCTGAAACTTGTGTGGAAGCATCCTCAGGTAGTGTAGATTCAAGTTTGTTCAAATCTCGATCCTTGGGGGTAGGGTGGGGCCACAATGGGGGGGAGGGGGGTCGAATTTTTACATAGGAATATATAGAGTAAATCTTCAAACATCTTCTTCTCTGAAACTGATCAGCCAGGAAAGCTATAACTTGTGTGGAAGCATCCTGGTAGTGTAGATTCAAGTTTGTTCAAATCATAATCCTTGGGGGTAGGGTTGGGTCACAATGGGGGGGGGGGGGGGGTCGAATTTCTACATAGGAATATATAGAGAAAAATCTTTAAAAATCTTCTTCTCGGAAACCGATTGGGCAGAAAAGCTGCAACTTGTGTGGAATCATCCTCAGGTAGGGAAGATTCAAATTGTTTAGATCATGATCCCTGTGGGTTGTTTGGGGCCATAATTGGAGGGGGGGGGGTGTCAAATTTTTACATAGGAATATATAGGGGAAAATCTTCTAAAACACAAATTGTCTAGAAAAGCTCTAACTTTAGTCAGTTCAGTCTTCAAATAGTCTAGATTAAAATTTGTCAAAATCATATTCTTCAGGAGTAGGATTGGGCCACATGGGGGGGGGGGGGGTTCCAATTTTACAAAGGAAAATATTTAAATTATTCACAAAAATTCAAATGTTATTTTATATGGTTTTACTTATATGCAAGCATTTTGACATATTGTTGATTCTTTAAAATTGTTTAGACTCTGGCCCCTGGACAATTCTTGGACCTCAAAAGGGGTTCAAAGTTTGATGTAGGTTTATAATCCATATATAAACAGTTGTTTAAGTCTGATCATCTTCTCAAGAACTGCAATGCTCAATATGTGATATGACTTAAAATCATCGTGTTACAAAGGGCTCAATGATAAACTTAAGAATATGCAGGGGAATTTTTTTTATACAGGATCTAAAATACGACATTGTTTAGATATTTTGTATATGACTCTATAAAGCTGACTTTATTATGTCTGCTGTTGCTCAGGTGAGCGATGTGGCCCATGGGCCTCTTGTTTCTGGAATCTATGAAAATGAAAGAAATACAAATGAATAGGATATTCAAGCAAAATTTATTCATATTTTCTAAATATACATGTTTTTTACACATCACTTATCTGCTTGTCTCTGCATCTTCATTAAATGTTGCTTCTTGTGCAGTTTGATTTTAGTTTTCACCACCTTGCAGAAATACAGTGAATTTATGATGAATTTCATGCAAATTTATACATGCAAGTCAAATAGAAGATACAATATAAATATATTAATTTTTTTTCTCTCACCTTTGTCATCAATATTTTGGGAACAGTTTTATTGCAGGGCTGCGTTCAAGATTGTAGTTGCTATGTAGGGCTACGTAGCAGCTACGCTGTTGAACGGTAAGCTAACCTAGCCACAGCGTAGCTGCTACATAGCCCTACGTAGCAGCTACGCTGTTGAGCGGTAAGGTAACCTAGCCACTACGTAGATATTCGTAGCTTAATATTTTATGCTATAAAGCTTCAAATTCAAGATGACTACCTTTGTACATGTAAGTCACTCTTGCAATTCTGCTTCATTTGACACCTTAATGTTGATCCAGATGATTGGATGAAATCTTAATTTTCCATAATTTTAGAATCACTTTAATCGATTTTCTATCTAAGACTTCTGTCCACAGGGTTCAGAAAAATATTGCATACATAAACTATACTCTGTCCCAAGTTTTTGCGTCCACCACTTTTTGCTTGATATTTTGATAATCATAAATTCCTTTGTTCTCAAACTATGTTCATCCAATAATATGAAAATAGTCTAGATTATCAGTTTTTAAATGCCCCCTCCACTGCTGCAGGTGTCAATACACAACCCAAAATAGAAAGTCTACTGGGATTTTGCATTGCATCAGCCATGAAGTAGCCGGGATTATAACGTTGAAAAATTGTCCGCGTTATTCTGAGTGAGTTCCGAATGGAGAATAGATATCAACATTTCCCATTATAAATCTCGGTAAGAAAACTGTTTTCGTTCCTGTGGATTTTGTGGAGTGAAAAATGATAATGTGTCAATGAAGATATCTTAGATATTTTTCCTTTTATCGATTTCAATTGTTTATTAAAAATCATTAAAAAGTGACTTAAGCAATAACTTGGGACAGACTATAGAAAAATGGTTTTTACTAGTGTTGTCATTACTTGTCAAAGTAGACGATTTTTTAAGTAACCAAAAATTGCTTATTTTTGAGATGAGTACTGTGGAATCATTGGAATTGTTGTGGCTCAATTTTTGTTGAATTAGTAGGTAGCCCTTACCCACAAATTTACAGTATTGTGCCATTTATTACTAATTTAATTTTCATTACGTCACCTTAAATATTTGTTGAGGATGTACATGTGCATCCTAAATGAAAACAAAGAGTTATTTTTTTTACTGAAACTGGAAACTGATGCTAGCCTCATCTTGTTGTCCTCGGGTTAGTCTTGTCTAAGGATTTTTGAAAAAAATGGAGAAGGTCACTGCTTTCTTGTTCTTTGAAATAGCGGTTGGGTTACCCATTTTAAATCCTAATGTTACATTAATTGTTGGTGTTGTTAAGTACCTTCAGTGATATCAATATATTTAGGGTTTTTTTTAAATGCAACTAAAGAATATACCGTTTCATTCTGTACATGTATGAAACTATAGAAAACTATCGTTACCCCGTAAAGAAAAAAACCCGAAAATGTCTGCTAGGTAAGTTGTGATAGAGATTGCAACTCCCGAGGGTATTAAAGTATAATAATGTGTGCAATAAACATTTATGTCTATTTTTGATGTGATGTTAAACTTAAAAAAAAAAACAATTGAAAGAAGGATAGGCATAAGTTATATTAATTGTCTGGTATATTACAGTGATGGGGAGGGTTAACTTGATCAAAATACAAGTTTACCCATGTTTAGAAAGTGCACGTGTTTGTGATACCAGCGGTTTCATATCTTTTTCCTGACAAGTGCTTTTTAACTCACCTGAGCTGAAAGCTCAAGTGAGCTATTCTGATCACATTTTGTCCATCGTCCATCTGTTTTTATATATATATATATATATATATATATATATATATATATATATATATATAAAATATTATGAATATAAATTGCAGAAATGTAAGGCCAGATATTATTCAAAATGGAGAAAAACTTGAAAGTGTAAAAAAGGGGGGGGGGGTGCATTTTTAAAAATCTTCTTCTCAAGAACTACTACTTAATTTAGCATAAATCATCCTTATGGAAAGGAAAATATAAATTGCAAAAATTAAGTGCTAATTCTGTTCCAAATTTGAGTTAAGGTCAGACGACACGTTCCTCAATTTCATAAAACTTTTTCCAGGAATTTGCTATTGATTTACTACTACTTTGACAAGCTTTCTTGAAAAATATTAGAGTACTTATCAGGCATTTGTGCAAGATCCTATAGTATGCAAATTCCTCTGTAATCTTTTTGAAAATACACTTGCTGATATCATATCTACGTATATATTTAAAGGGGCATAATCAAATATAATTTTAAAAACTAATCTCGGTGGAAATCCGGATTATTTTTATTTGAACTCTTTATTATGAGGAGATACAAAAAAGATGCTTGAGGAACATGTCGTCTGACCTTAATTACGAAAATAATAATAAAGAAATTCAATCAGTTTTAACTTCGGGTTCGTTATTCCATATTACGAAAACGATGTTCTTGTTTGAAGCAGCCATATTAGAACATGATAAAAGGGTCAACCTGACAAAGATCAATTTGTTTGTTGTGCAACAGTTCACGTGCGAAAGAAATTTTTGAAAAATGCAAGATATATCGGTGCCGATTTTTAAAAAGTAAATTTAGGTTAAATATTTCAATGTGTTGACATTTTTAGTTATGACGGTGGTTTTAGCTTGTTTTGATTTTCGTTTCATTTTCTTTAATTACGCTTTTTAACTCTGGGAAATTTGGAATTTTTACGTATCAAATCAAACATAGGCTTCGGTAAATCAGGCAGCGACTGTTGACCTGCACAAAATGAGATGCATTAACAACATACAAAATACAATTAATTCTTTTCAGCTGCTATTGGTAATTTGGTATGATCTCTCAGTCTGCATAATGGTTGATTAATGCAATATCTTTTTTAGCTCACCTGAGCTGAAAGCTCAAGTGAGCTTTTCTGATCACATTTTATCTGTTGTCTGTCAGTCCGAAACTTTTCACATTTTCAACATCTTCTCCAGAACCACTGGGGCAATTTCAACCATACTTGGCACAAAGCACCCTTAGTCAAAGGAGGTTTAAAATTGTGAAAATTAAGGACCATGCCCTTTTACAAAGGGAGATAATAAGGAATTAGCGAGATATTTTTAAAAAATCTTCTTCTCAAGATTCATGTGGCCAGGAAAGCTGAAACTTATGTGGAAGCATCATCAGGTAGTGTAGATTCGAAGTTATGAAAATCATGATCTCCGGGGGTAGGGTGCCGTCACAATGGTTGGGGGGGGGTTCGAATTTTTACATAGGAATATACATGTATAGAGTAAATCCTTTAAAATCTTCTTCTCAAAAAGCAATCACTCAGTTAAACTGAAACTTATGTGGAAGCATCCTCAGGTAGTGTAGATTCAAAGTTGTGAAAATCATGACCCCCATGTGTAGGGTGGGGCCACAATAGGGGGTCAAATTTTTACATAGGAATATATAGAGTAAATCTTTAGAAATCTTCTTAAAAAGCAATCAGCCAGGAAAGCTGAACCTTGTGTGGAAGCATCCTCAGGTAATGTAGATTTAAGTTTGTTCAAATTCACGACCCCCATGGGTAGGGTGAGGCTACAATGGGGGGGGGGGGGGGTCAAATTTGTAGATTTAAATCTTTAAATATCTTCTTCTCAGAAACCAATCAGCCTGGAAAGCTGAAACTTATGTGGAAGCATCATCAGGTAGTGTAGATTCGAAGTTATGAAAATCATGATCTCCGGGGGTAGGGTGGGGTCACAATGGTGGGGGGGGGGGGTGTCGAATTTTTACATAGGAATATACACGTATAGAGTAAATCCTTAAAAATCTTCTTCTCGAAAAGCAATCACCCAGTTAAACTGAAACTTATGTGGAAGCATCCTCAGGTAGTGTAGATTCATAGTTGTGAAAATCATGACCCCCATGGGTAGGGTGGGGCCACAATAGGGGGTCAAATTTTTACATAGGAATATATAGAGTAAATCTTTAGAAATCTTCTTCTTAAAAAGCAATCAGCCAGGAAAGCTGAACCTTGTGTGGAAGCATCCTCAGGTAATGTAGATTCAAGTTTGTTCAAATTCATGACCCCCATGGGTAGGTTGAGGCTACAATTGGGGGGGGGGGGGTCGAATTTGTACATAGGAATATATAGATTTAAATCTTTAAATATCTTCTTCTCAGAAACCAATCAGCCTGGAAAGCTGAAACTTATGTTGAAGCATCCTCAGGTAGTGTAGATTCAAAGTTGTGAAAATCATGACCCCCATGGGTAGGGTGGGGCCACAATAGGGGGTCAAATTTTTACATAGGAATATATAGAGTAAATCTTTAGAAATCTTCTTAAAAAGCAATCAGCCAGGAAAGCTGAACCTTGTGTGGAAGCATCCTCAGGTAATGTAGATTTAAGTTTGTTCAAATTCATGACCCCCATGGGTAGGGTGAGGCTACAATGAGGGGGGGGGGGGGTCAAATTTGTACATAGGAATATATAGATTTAAATCTTTAAATATCTTCTTCTCAGAAACCAATCAGCCTGGAAAGCTGAAACTTATGTGGAAGCATCATCAGGTAGTGTAGATTCGAAGTTATGAAAATCATGATCTCCGGGAGTAGGGTGGGGTCACAATGTTGGGGGGGGGGTGTCAAATTTTTACATAGGATATACATGTATAGAGTAAATCCTTAAAAATCTTTTTCTCAAAAAGCAGTCACCCAGTTAAGCTGAAACTTATGTGGAAGCATCCTCAGGTATTGTAGATTCAAAGTTATTAAAATCATGACCCCCGGGTGTCGGGTGGGGCCACAATGGGAGAAAGGGCAATTTTTACATAGGAAAAATTTAAATTATTCTTGTAATCTTAAATGTTTTTATACATGGTATTTCTTAAAAATGCGAGCATCTTTACATTTCATTGAGTCTCAATTGCTTAGAACTTGGACAATTTTTGGGCCCCAGCAGGGGCTTAAAGTTTGATGTAGGTTTATAGATATTGCTTAAGGTCTTCTTGAGAAGATTTATACACATTTTGTGATATGACTATGAAATTATCCTGTTCAAAAGTGGCTCAATGTTCAACATAATAAAATCTGAAGAAAAATTTGAAAATCTTTTCATATCTTTATTCTATTACATTGTCCAGATATTTTGTAGATGACTCCATAAATCTGAATTCATTATGGCTCTCTTTGCTCAGGTGAGCGATGTGGTCCACGGGCCTCTTGTATAAGATGCGTAGCATTTTCTGTAGTCTATTCAGTCTAAACAGAGATTATATTTGCTGATGGAAATTTGTAGATATATATATGATTCATTTTGAAAGAGAAATTGTATTCTTTCTTGTTTTAATTGTTTACAATTTTTTACTAACCTTATTTGAGTGTCAAGCTTCGAGTCATAAGCAAGAAACAGAGCTTTGCTCACAATCTATGTTTGTACACAGAGCTGAGGCCATGCATTTGTTTGTTTTCTTTTAAGATGCTGAATGGGAAATACCAAGTTTAAAAATCTTAAGTTGAATTAAATAAATTCACGTGAACATAAACATAACTCAAACTTAGCAGCATTGTGAGCTCTGTATCTATGATTGACACTGAAATTTTGTTTGATCATTAGAAATGTCTTACTCAACATTTGATACTTGTACAGAAAAATTAAAAGGATGATTTGCTATAACTACTTTCTGAGGCCCCTCTTATATGATGAATTATATGAAATCTACACCAATTTCAACATTCTTCAAACGTGTAAATGAAAATGACGTCTTTTAAACAGTTTTCATAGTTCTGACACTTTATGAGGATAAATGCACTAATCGTACTTAAAGCTGAACACCGCTCGTAAATGGGCATTGTCTGCCGTATTTCTCTTCCATCACCGCTCTCCCTGCAACCACTATTTAAGCTGCAGACCTCATAATAGTTTAAAGTATTTCACTGTAGATGTCTCGCATGTGTGGACGTACATCTTGTCTTGCCATGTTACTCGGTCGCGATGAATTTATCAAATTTTATGCACCAGTTTTTCAAGCCAGTAAAATACTAGCATGAAATAAACAGGTCAATGCATTTTTTTTTTACATAATATGCACATAAGATAAGAAACAAATGCATAGAATTCAAAGACCACGAAAGGAATACTACACGTCTGCCAAGAGTTTAAGGTGTGTAATCGGGTGTAACGAAATCAATGAGTTTATATACCTGTGTTGCAGTGGCTATTAACGAGTGGTGTTCGGCTTTAAGAAAATATTGCAGCGGAATATCATCTTGGTTTGTAGCCATTTGTTGTTTTTGATGAAAAATATGGGTGGGCCTTAGTACAACAGAGTGATATGCCTGTCAATATATTGACTAGCTCTTTAACCTATCATGTGACAACATTTTACAGTCGATTGTATTTATCGATCAAGTGAGTAAGGTTTTAAAACGTCACACGAGTTCACGCCAGGTTAACAACAATAGTTTATAATGGGGAAGACCAATTAAATTTTTGAAGGTTTTTGATTTGAGGAATTGAGCGCATTGAGGTACAATTTTCTTCTTTCTAATAAAGGTGGATTTAAATAAAATACAATAATTAGTAAGAAGTTGAGGGAGAAAATGTACCAACATGCTCTCATATATTTTGATAGCTTTATAAGGGTGGGGGGGGGGGGGGTACTAAAATGAAAGGACAAGTTAACAGTGTACCCTACTGGAAATTTATTTATATACTTTCCATACGATCTTCTTATTTTCAGTAAAAATGGCATTGTGAAGCATTGTGAAATCATTAGAATTTGTGGGGGCCAATTTTCGTGGATTGCTAAATTTTACAGGTTCGTGAGGATGTAATTTCATGTATTCTCTTATACGTAAAGGAAATATAATTTTATAACCCTGATTTATTAATTTGTGAAGGATGTTAATTTGTGATGAAAGGTACCCACGAATTTCACGAAAATTGAGCCACCCCGAAATCTAATGATTCCACAGTATTCCATAAATGTACATATGTCAAAGATTAAGTATATACAAAAATATGTTTAAAGTTCGGATATTAGTTTTTGTTAATCTACTGAGGGGCCATATTATACATCCTTTGAACGCCCGTATAAAGCCATTGTTGCTGAGGTGAGCGATTTGGCCCATGGGCTTCTTGTTTAATTTAGGAAAAAGAAAAAAGTTACAGGGAGACAAGTTGGATGAGGATGGGGCAAAACATGAACCTTTTCTTTTTCCAAAACTGATCTCATAATCTGGGATATGTGCTGGGGCATTGTCATGAAGAAGTGGAATATTGCTAATGCCAGACTTTGGTCTCTTCCTTTCCTAATTTTTCTTAACTTTCTTCAGCACATAGTTTTTTGTATACATGTCCGGTGATTGATCAGCCTTTTAGAATAGCAACTTGAACTACATGACCTTCACTATCAATGAAAATTGCGTATAATAATTTCTTTGTACTTTGGCATCGTTTTGCTATAACAGGGCATTTTGCCTTTTTAGTCAACCACATCTTGTTATCAATTTTCCTCTGCATGAAGTTCAAAATAATGTATCCATGTTTCATTACCTGTAACAATTTCCAGTAAACATCGTCCATTGCAATTTTTGTAGACTTAAGTAGTTTTTCTACACATTTCAACCCACAATCATTTTTGTTTTTCTGTTAATAGATGAGGTATCCATCTTGCACTAACCTTTCGGAGGCTAAGATGTTTCTTTCAAATTGTAAATACTGTTCCCGATGAAATGCATACTCAATTTGCTATTTGTTTCATGGTTAATCGACCATCATTAGTAATGATATCAGTTATTTTACAAGTATTGCTTCCGTTGAAGCAGTACGAGGTGCTCCAGAACGTTGCTTATTGCTTAAGGTCTGTTTGGCCATATTTGAATTTGCTGACCCACCTGTAAACTTGTCTCAATGACATACACTTGTTTCCATACACATCACACAGTTCTTTAAAAATTTCTTACAAGTCTTTACCTAGTCTGACATATGCTTTTATGTAGCCTCTAATTTCAGCCTTATTGGATGATGACTTACTAGTCATATTTTCATACAGTGTCTCGAGTAGGGGTTATATATCAGCTTCTCAATGGAGTATTCGATGATGAAACATGGTCAGATAAATGGCCATAAATAGAATATGAAACAAATCATGCATGAAAAGAAATTCAAAGGTCAATTGAACCCTGTATTTTAAGGAATCAGATTAGTGACATTATTTATTGAACGCCCCTCGTATATACAATTACAAATCATTTTAAAACCGGGAAAATGCTACATGTCTCTACAAACAAATTGGAAATTACTTTCTCATGAAAATATAATGAAATAAATGAACATTCAATACCATTACACAAGTATACAAAGTTGTTGCCTTTGGAAAATTTCCCGCTTATCTGCATTTTTAGCTCACCTGAGCTGAAAGCTGAGAGCTTTTCTGATAACTTTTTGTCCAGCATCCGCCTGCTGAAAGCCCAAGTGAACTTTTCTGATAACTTTTTTCCAGCGTCCGTCTGTCTGTCCGTGTGTTAACTTTTTACATTTTCGAATTCTTCTTGAGAACCACTGCGCCAACTTCAAACTTGGCACAATGCAGTATTTGGTGAATGGGATTCAAGTTTGCTGAAATGAAGTGGCCCTTTTTTCAAAAGAGATAGTTTAGAATTATTGAAAAGAGCTAGGGGTGTAAGGGCCAAAATCGGCCCCACCTCAAAGATAAATGATATTTTTCTAATTATATGCTGTGGATGTCTATTTCTCAAAAACAGCATCAAATTGTTCGGATAAGTAAATTTTGGGATAAAATATAAGTTTGAAGAAATGACCACTCAAATGTCTCAATACGTTAAACTTAGGCATAATTACGTAAAATTTCAGTTTACTTCACCGATATTGATCAAGTTAATCAATTTTGATAGTATTTCATGTAAAAAAGGTAAGTGGTTTTAATAAATTTGAACAAATTCTTTTGTTTCATCATAAAAAGTTATTTTTGAATTGTTGCCATGGCAACCATTTACCAAAGAATATGAATGCCTTAGTAATGGTAGAGATATTGAAGAACATGAAGTCTTGTTTAAAAAGATGTCAAGAAGACTTTTTCCAGAAGTTCTTTTTAAATTAATATTCTGTATCTTAAGTTACGCAATTTCTGTAAGAATACTAGTATACATGTATAGTAAAATTTAATACTGTAGTGACACAATTAATGAAGTGTGCCTTGTCTGAACGCATTGGCTTTGCAAATATTTTTTGTTTTTGTTCCTTTTTAGCTCACCTAAGCTGAAAGATCAAGTGAGCTTTTCTGATCACATTTTGTCCGTTGTCCGTCTGTCCGTCCGTCTGTAAACTCTTCACATTTTAAACTTCTTCTCTAAAACCACTTGGTCAACCAAATTTGGCACAAAGCATCCTTATGGGAATGTGAATATAAATTGCAGAAATAAAAGGCCAGTTAGTATTCAAAGCGGAGAAAACCTCGTAATTGTAAAAAAGGGGGGTGCATTTTTAAAAATCTTCTTCTCAAGCACCACTGCACCAGAAATGCCAATATTTACACAAAAGCTTGTATATATAGTGAAGATTCTAATTTGCAAAAATTGTGACCCCCTGATAGGGCTGGGCAATAATACCGGTATTCCGGTGTATTGTGGTACATGGACAAAACATATCGTATCACGATACATTTTTTCAATACCGGTATACCGGTTTAATTGATCGGGCTCGGAATTTCGTTATGGGCTCGGGATTCCAAAATTATGATTGAATTAAATGTGGCTGATGCATTTGAAATCGTTTGAAACACGAAAGGAAAGTCTGTGGTTTTGATAGTGTGACTGCTCAAAGAGCTTCACTAAAGCCTAAATATGTTGACATGCTGATATTCTTAATAAAGAATTTGAAGTAGGCCCTGCTGCAGTTGTAATTATGTCTTCCTACAGGTTGACACAGTCAGTCAACATGGTCAAAACATTCATTTCGTATAGTAACTGTAAATTCATTAATTGTTGCACATGTTTTATTTTCTTTTTCCACAAGATCATTGGACTGATTGAGCCCTAAAATGTGTTGTACCAAATATACCTTATAATAACTGACTACCTGTGTTTAGTTTTGCTAGATGATAAATCATATAAAAATTTTTTATTTAAACAGTTTATAAATTAATAACAAAAATGTTTTATTCTTTAATTTTATATAGGCTTATATTGAAAATAAATTATGTATATAAATCTATCAATTACAGTCTATTAACATTGAAAAAAAATCAAATTTAGATTAAAAAAATATTGCAATACATATCACAATACATTTTAAAATATTGCAATACATCGCAATACAAAATTTCCCCCCGATACCCAGCCCTACCCCCTGACCAAAACTGGGGCCACTGGTGGGATTCAAAGTTTATCATAGAAATACATAGGAAAAATGTTTAAAAGTTTTCTTCTCAAGAACCACTGCACCAGAAATGCCAATATTCACACAAAAGCTTGTATATATATAGTGAAGATTTTAATTTGTAAAAATCGTGACCCCCACACAAAAAGTGGGGCCCAGTCGGGGTTCAAAGTTTAACATATATAGGAAAATGTTTAAAAATCTTCTTCTCAAGAACTACAATGCAACAGTTTGGGATATTACCATGCATACATCCATCGCTATTATAGATTCTAAATTGTTAAAATCGTTACTCCCTAATGACTAATTCTGGGGCACTAAGAGGGGTTCAATGTTTAACATAGATATATTTAAGAAACATGTTAAAAAATCTTCTTCTCGAGAACTACAATGTTACAGTTTGTGAGATTACTACGCAAGGATCCTCAAATAGTGAAGATTCTAAATTGTAAAAGCCGTGACCAAAAGGACCAACACTGGGGTCCCAAAAGGGGTTCAAAGTTTAACATAGAAGTATATAGGAAAACTGTTTAAAAATCTTCTTCTCAAGAACTACAGTACTACAGTTTGTCAGATTACTATGCAAGCATCCTCTAATTTTGAAGATTCTAAATTGTGGAAGCCGTGACCCCCAGACTTATATTGGGCTCCAGAAGGGGTTCAAAGTTAACATAAACATATATATATATTTTTAGGGAAATTTTTTCTTCTCAAGAACTACAATGCTACAGTTTGTGGGATTTACTTTGCAAGCATTCATAGCTATATATATATATATATATATATATATATATATATATATATATATATATATATATATATATATTCTAAATTGTTAAAATCGTGACCCCCAGACTAATGTTGGGGCCCCAAGAGGGGTTCAAATTTTAACATTGAAGTAAATAGGGAAAATGTTTAAAAATCTTCTTCTCGAGAACTACAATGCTTCACTTTGTCAGATTACTATGTAGGCATCCTGAAATAGTGTAGATTCTAAATTATAAAAGCCGTGACCCTCGATCTAATACTGGGGCCCCAAAAGAGGTAATCAGGTTCAAAGTTTAACATAGAAATATAGATGGAAAATGTTTAAAAAATCTTCTTCTCAAGAACTACAATTTTACAGTTTTTGAGATAACTATGCAAGGATCCTCAAATAGTGTAGATTCTAAATTGTTAAAGCCAACCATAAACCCCAGACCAATACTGGGGCCCCAGAAAGGGGTTCAAAGATTAAAATAGAAATAGCATATTATGCTACAAAATAGGATGTTACAAGGAACTGTTGTTCAGGTGAGCGATGTGGCCCATGGGCCTCTTTTTCGGGTATCGGACCATTTAGAGATTTTGGCAAATCGATCATAAAAATAATATACTTTTTTAATTCTTTTAACAGGTGTTGTAGCATAGATTTTTCCCCAAATGCAAAGGTGCACATGGAAAAAAAAGGGTTTGGTTTAGATCCCCCCAAGGGGTAATTGCCCTGGCTATTATTTTTTCCTTTTAAACAAAATCAGTAAAGATTTACCCTTCAGGCCGAAAAAGTGCCCTAGTAAATAATTTCTCCCTCCTATTATACTATAGCAAATACATAGAACATCTGTATACATTTGCAGTGATTATTTCTTGTGGGGAATTCTTTACAAGGCTTTTATTTCCAAGGGGGGTGGGGGTGTAACCCGGAAGCTGGCTTCGTTTTTTCCGGGAAGGATCTATGCTGGGAAGGGGGGTCTATCACATATGCTACGACACTGGTAAAGACGTGTCTAAATTATGTCGTCCTTGATGAAAATATGAATGAAAAAATAATCGGGCTTGTTCTAATCAGGATGGAAATTTCTTTTCCGGCTGACAAGCTTCACTTGGTTTCATTGTAAAAGGTGCTTTCATGCTATTAGAAAAAGAGCAAACTAAAGCAAATGTGTATTTGTTGCTTACATATTCTCATTCATTCATGATATAAGGTCCATTGTAACTATAACACCAACCCGGATAGATAATAGCAAACCTGCACTGCACAAGAATTTGAATATAGCATTATCTGCTTTTTATTTATTTATCAAACTTCAAAGTGGATATATTACACAATAATTAAATAATTTGTGATGTAATGTACTCGCTCTTCTCTATGTAAAAAATTGCATGGTGAAAATGCAATTCAATATTTCTCATTTAGGCTGTAGATTTAAGGAAATTGACAATATGTTGATAAATCGACAATTTTATAAGCTTTCACAAACAGTAAAGGTTTTTCACAAAACCTATCAAATATAAACCTAATTCATACATTTCTAACTCCTTTTAGTTTATAGTATATCGATTTAAGTGTGTACACAATGACCGCACCCGAATGAATCAAGGCTTACCACACACATATTGAATATTTTTCGTTTAATACTTTGTTTATGCAAAGCAATGATAGTTACAATGTTAAGAAATTATAGTTTTAATGTAAGGGCTATAAAAGACAAATTTTATATATAGCGGCGGAATAATTCTGTTCTCTGTGTTTCCTGCCCCCCCCCCCCCCCCCCCCCCCCCCCCCCCCCCCCCCCCCTGTTTAGGATTTTCATGATTTTGGGAAGTTCCCTTTTCTTTTTGATTTGATTTAAAAAATTGATTAAGTTTGTTCAAATCATAATTCCCCGGAGGTAAAGTTAGGCCTCATGGGGTGTCAAATATTTTCATAGGAATATATACTAGAGAAAAATCTTCAAAAGTCTTCTTCTCAAAAACCAATTGGCCAGAAAAGCTGTAACTTGTGTAAAAGCATCCTCAAGTGGTTTAGATTCAAGTTTGTTCAACTCATGATCCCTGGGGAAAGGGTTGGGCCCAGTGGGTTTCAAATTTTTACATAGGAATACATGTATATAGAGAAAAATCTTCTCAAAACTAATTGGCCAGAAAAGGATGTCCTCAGATAATGTAGATTCACAAGTTTGTCATAATCATGATATTCAGGGTTAGATTTGGGGGGGGGGGGGGTGTTCCAATTTTACATTTAAAAAAATCAAATTCTTCTCAAGAACCTAAATGTTATAATATATGGTTTTACTTTTATGCAAACACATTGACTTAATATTGTTGATTTTTAGTTGCTTAGACTGTTTCCCTTGGACAATTCTTGGGCCTCACAAGCAATACAAAGTTTGATGTTGGTTTATATACATGTACATATCTGAACAATTGTTCAAGATCTTCTGATCTGATATTATGTTATAACAATGAAACCATCCTGTTACAAAAGGTGATTAATGTTTAATTTAAGAATATCTGGAAAAAATGGAAAATCTTTTTATACAGGATCCACTACATTACCCAGATATTTTTTATATGAAGCTGATTTTATTATGGCTATATTGTTCCTCTGGTGAGCGATGTGGCTCATGGGCCTTTTGTTTGTTATTATGTGTAGTTTAAGCTTATTTTGAGAAAGTTTCTATCCTTTACATCTTACTAATGGAAATATGTTAACTATTCCATTTTGAAATTCTTAACTTAAGTGACCATTAAGATCCCTATGCTTCTTGTTTGAATTTACATTAACTTTCAGGATGTTTAATATATGATCATCATTGATTAATTTATGATATAGCTTAGATGTACTTTGCTTTAGGTAAAATTTGCTGTGAGTATGCAGTTGGAAATTGCACCGCAAACACCACCTTTTCATAATTGGAAGAAGTGGAATGAACATTAAACAAATTATGCAAAGAACAGGTGCCAATATTCACTTCCCTGACCCAAATACATCTACTCCTCAAAGAAAAGGAACAATTTATATCACAGGAAACATTGAAAGTGTTTTCCAGGCCCGGCAGCATCTCATTGTAAGTGAAAGAGAAGATGTTGGGTTTGTTAACGTTATTCGATCCTCAGCCATGTTCGATAACTCTAAATTATTTGAATTTTTTTTATTCAACGTACCATGAATCTGCTTTTTATATAGACAAATTTAATTAGTCTTCTAGTGGTAATATTACATAAGATCAGTTAATTAATGAAATGCTTGGCTTAGTGGTTCCACTGAGATTTACTAAATAAAAGCTGCCGATGCACCGGTACAAACTTATTTTTAAAATTTGATCTCAACTTGTATATTTATTCCATTATATCCATCATGGGCAAATTTGCAAAGACTTTGTAAATGCATGGATACCATCAATAAAATTATTTTTATGTCATTTCATTTATAAAGTTTGAAGGACAAACAGTCTGATTAAAATCAAACCTTTCATAGCTCCATTATTTTGATGGTCGCGTGGAAACGCGACCATCAAAATAAAGGAGCTAGTGGACATTAGTACATTAGGTAAAAGAAACAGCCAAATCGTCTTCTATAGAAATTTAAGTCTGACATCATCATGATTATGTCTTGCAGTCCGTGATTTTTCTTAGGTCGATGAAGGTTCCGACCAATCGATAAATGGGGTGTTTAGATTGCAATCTTGTCAGTTTCTACTGAGCTATGAATTGCAATCAATTCCCGTTAGAAATAGAGGGAAAGATACTCGGTGGATTTAAATATAATCATGATTCATATTGTATGATACTTTTACTTATTAGGGTTTGTTACTGACTGACAACAGAAATATATAGGGACCAAACGTGCCATGTTTAAACCAATGAAAAATGTGACATTTCAGTCCAAGGGAAAAACAAAATATCATCATAAATTACAATATTGTATTATATTACATTATACATATCATATATAAATTAAATACAATATCATATATTGATATCAAATCATTCAATGCCATATTTTATAATAAAATATCATATTGAATCATGATATTATACAGTATTATATTGTATTATATGTTATATCAAATGACACAATATTAATATATAGTTTCATACAATACAATACAATACTGTATTGTATGGTAGTGTATGTATAAATATTGTATCATTCAATGCATAATGTTATTTAAATTAAGTATGATTATCATACAGATTTGTGTTATATGATATTATAATATTGTGTTAAAACCACGCTACAGTATCCAATATTTTGATAAAGGAGATCATTAACTGTGTATTATGATCAAGGTGGTCTCATAAAGGTGATGCCTCGTCTCTGCCTCTTGAGCTCTGTAATCTGTGATTACCTATATTTTCACTATCATGGCGACAGTGAATTTTCAAATGTAATGTTAACGTGGTAGTGATTTCGTTAAAAATATAATGAATTTGGTAAATTTGGGCAATGTAAGAGCAACAATGAAGGTGTTTGAGAGCAGTCTTATGAAAATTTAGGCGAGATGTAACGCGATATATTTTTTTCATTTGCTAATAAGCTAGTATACGGGGCGAATTCTATCGTTAAACTGGGTAAGTAGGACATCTGTCATTTTAAGGATATAACATTCTATCTACTTAAACACCAGCAGTTAGATTGGAAGAATAGTTGTTAAAGAATCTTGAGATGATATTCTGATGTGTACGTTTATGATCTGTCATGTGCTCATGACAATTTTTGTTTTATATTCATTGATTTGAGTTAATTGATTTTTCTTTTACAATTCAGGGATGTTTACCATTGGTTCTCATGTTTGATGTAAAAAATGAAATTGAGATAGATCAAGGTTAGTATTGATATTTAGTGTAATACAAATCTTAAATTTAAATGTGCAGAGCCAGTTGTTGCACTTAATGTGTCTTAAAAAGCAACTACAGTTTGTAATATAAGAGTTTACTTTGCAAGCCTTTTATTTCCACCAAGACGAACGTGCATCTTGTTGTACCAATGCACTTGACAGGCTTGGATGCCCGGATGCTAGATAAGATAATGTTTTTTTAGCAGGTGATAGTTTTAGGAGCAGCTGGGTGCCCTTTGATGGTCATATAAAAATTGTTATTGGCCTATCTTTACCAAACTTGAATTGATGATGCATATTTTGATACCTATGCACTCAACAGGCTTGAATGATAAATCTGAGCCTTAGGTTTCAAATGCTTGAGGAGGTTAAGGTCATTGGAGCAGGTAAAAGTTTTTGGAGCGGGTCAGTAGCCCTTTTCATAAAAAATCTTATGATTAGTTTTTATCGTAAGTGAAAAATTAAGTTTTTGTTCATTTTCACAGAAAATCTTATGAGATTCTTTGGTAAAAAATTGTCCTAACTTTACGATAGCACATACCCTCTCTTAAAAATCATCATAATTATGATGTAAAATATACAAGATGAACATCTAAATTCAACGTTTTGAACCAGTGTACATTATACCCTAATTTCGCATTATGTACATGTAGCAGTCTTTGTTGAAAAAATACTTAAATAAATTGTCTTTATTTATATTTATATTATTTATGTAATTATATATATTTATGTTTATAAAAAACACTTTACACACATTGTGATTGTGAAGTCATATTGTGATTTCTACTACATCGCATTGATTTAATTCACTTGATGTAAGTGGTGTATAATTTCAGTTTTGCACCCAGTTTATAAGAATTTTCGTTTTTGTAAATGTTTTTCCTTTTTTATTAAGATTATTTAGTGAATTGAGATCATTGCTTGGGAAAGGATAACACGAATGCGTTCGTGAAAAGCACTTCAGATTTCTCATAAGAGATTCTTAAATTCAAATCTTACGTAGGTTCATGAGATTTTTTGTGAAAAGGGCTACAGGTATCTAGTTAAATACTGGTTCATACTCAATAAAACTTCCATGGCTTATGTAAATATGTATACAGTAAAACTTCTCAGTACCAAGCACCCATTAAAACAGGACCCTTTCAATATTGGCCGATTTGTAAAGTCCCGGCCAGCTCCCTCTTTATTTTTTCTATGTAAACCCTTAGAAAACCGCCCGCCCCCCCTGAAAACTGGACACCGGTCGTTTTTTGTCGGCCGATCTTAGAGAAACATGTAAAATATACGCTCACAAAATTGACATATAGCTAGAAGGGCAGACACTCCTATAATTGACGGAAGGTTTGAAAAAAGGAGGCACACCGACTCGAGTGTCAATGGGAAAGGTGTGAATGGCTTTATAACGTTCTGTGTAATTAATCTGCGTTGTTATTATACCCCGCACTTTCTAAAGAAAGTTCAGGTATATTGTTGTTACCCCTGCAGGCATGTTCACGAAACTTTCCAAAGATATGACCTAAGTGTGTTCCTAAGATATGACTTAGGAAAAAAGTTAGGAACATCCTAAGATCAACTTAGTACACATCTTAAGATGTAGCTCGACGGTAACTTAGGAACATCCTAAGTTAAGGTATCTTAACCTACTAAAATCATTCATATTTTTCACTTTAATTCATACAGATAGAATTTCAGAGACTTTTACAGGGATTAATCATTAAACATTCCGACAGGGAAAATTATACAGGTACAATACATGTACGATAACACAATAAGCCTAAAACCAGTAATTTTAATTTGTATACATTTACAAAAATATGCATTTACTTAGATATATTTTATGGGCCAAAACTCTTTAGTTCCCCCCCCCCCCCCCCCTGAAATCTAAATAACCGCTTTTTTGTGTGAAGAAAATATGCATCAAGTCAATAATTATTTAAGCAACAAATGTACATTTTTTAAAGGATGTTATAATTAACATTTCATACTCTTGTCATTCAAGCAATACATAAGCACGCGCTTTTTCGTAGAATGTAAGGTTACAAAGACTGTCAATTTCCCTTTATTCTGCAATACATAGAATACATGTGAAGGTTTAATGAGAAATGAGTTCTAATCTATCTCGAAAATATATAAATACAGTTTATTAACATTACGAATTTTCTTTAGATAATTTTTCAGAATGAAGTGATAAAAATTAAGAATGATAATGCATGGCTTATACAAACCGATTTACTCTTTAGTCAAAGACATTTGAATAATATTTGGCCAATGATAAAAGCAGTGAATATAACTTACGTGGTGCAGTTATTAAAAATAAGTGAATACTTTTCATCTATTGCCAAACAGAGACGAGGCAGTACTTGTAAAGAAAAAATAAAATCGTGTAATTCGTCAGCTGCCAGGCATGCACACATAGCAATAGAGAAGGTAGGGGTTTCGGGTTCCCTCTCCATATATGTTAAAATAAACGTACATGACATTGCTGTAAAGTTGATATTGTAATAGAATAAATGAGTAACCACCTCCCGGATTAGGAAATTGAGGTTTGACGGAAATGCTGGAACTGTAGAAAAACTTGCCTTATTCTTCCGGTCTTAAGACAAAGCATCACAACAGTCCCAAGATCCCATAAAACGTGAATTTACAACCTTAGGAAGATCTTAGGACAAGGTATGTGCTACCCTAAAGTAAGGACAAAGATATGGCTGCTCCTAAATTTAGGAAAGCTTCGAGAAACAGACTTAAGAGTAAGACGTATCATGTGACGTACTTAGAACGCACCATAGTCCTAAGATAGCTTCGTGAACATACCTGCTGGTCTGTCCGTCTGTCTGTCCGTCCGTCTTTCACATTTACTTTCTCAAACTGCTCTTACATCTTATAAACCAGCAAACTGAACTCTTGAAGTTTGATTTGGGGTGTCATGTTCTTTTGTAAAAAGGTTTCAAAAATTCTTCGGTAGTCCTGGAGGTCACAAAATAGGTAAAAATGACATTTTTTTCACAAAAAACCTTCCTCGAACTCCTCTTACATTTTCAACTGTAGACAAATCATCTCTTGGAATATGTTTTGGGGTGTCCTATAGATGCGCAATAAGGTTTTGGAAATTTAAATTTTGTCCTGGGGGTCATTTAGTGGCTGAAAAATGATTTTATTTACAAAAAGTCTGGTTTCTAAAGACGTCATCTTTTTTGGCAGTAGCCAACTGATCTACTAGAATATGAATGGAGGTGTCATGTTGATGCGTAATCAGGTTTCGGATTTTTTTTATCGAGGGAGTCAGCGGGCAACAAAGATATGATGTTTTTTTGCAAAAAAAATATGGTTCCCAGAGCCCCTCTAACAATTCATGCAGTAGCTATGTAATCTCTTGAGATATGATAGGGGGTGTCCTATAGATAAGTAATAAGGTTTTAAAAATTTAAATTTCATCCAGGGAGTCAAATAGTAGCAGAAAATTGACATTTAACACTCCTAAAAATGATGAGTGAATTTAAGTGGGGGGGGGGGTGGGGGGGGGGGGGGGGTGGATTCAGAGTCTCCTCTTACATTTTTACAGCAGCAAAATCATTTCTTGATTGGTATTTTCCTCAATATTTGGAAATTACTTTTTACTTTTAAAGATAAACTAGATGCTGTCATTAGACAGTAATACCCGCACCAAGTGGTTGCCTCTAAATCACACTCTCTTGTACCAGTGTTAGTCAAAAAGAAGGCCACATGCAATTTCCGGTATTTTTTAAAAAATTATAATTTTCATAAATGCTGAGTTCACATCTCATAATACACATATT